>PVKM010032426.1:0-16407 GCA_004027735.1 Carollia perspicillata
GGGCGGGGGGGCTGGGGGTGGAAGTTGGGGGACAGATAACTCTGAGGACGGCGGACGGCCTGCGGTGGGGCCCTGGGTTCGAGGCCGCCCGCCACGGACCTGCTCTGTGGCTCAGACGGGTCCTGGCTTCTCAGTCCTCAGTTTCCTTCTCGCGAAGATCGAGGGGCATCTTCGGGGATCCAGGCCTGGTGAGTCCTGGACGGGGCGGGTGGAGGCTGCAACTCGAGCTGCCCAGGAGAGGTCTCCCGGCTCCCGCAGCCAAGTTCGCGGCCCCGTGGAAGCGCAGGGTCCGGAGACCGGGTCCCCCCGGGGAGCTGTCGCAGCCAAGCTCTGTGGGCCACCCTCCTGGGCTTCGGCGCGCCGGGCCGCGCGAAGAAGCCAGATGGGCTCCGGGAGGAGGTGGCCCCCGGGAAGGCGTGGCCCGCGGGGACGTGGCAGGACAGTTCTTTTCGCGGACCGGGGAACCGAGAGAGCAGCGGCGCGCTGGCTCTAAGGAGTGAGCTGGGGAGGTCCCAGTGAAATGACTCCTGTTTCAGTGCCCACCGACGGGTCGGTCCCACGCCCCAGCCTGCCTCTCCTCCAACAAAAGAATCCGGAAAAACGCGGTGCACCGGCCTCCCGCCCAGTGTGCGGTCCTGGCCGCGCAACCCTGGGAGGATTTTAGGGGGAAACATACACCCGCAGGCAAGCGGCAGGGGTGCGGGGACAGATCCGTGGCCTCCCGACCCCCTCTCTGCCCCCGGGTGCTGGGCCCAGGACCGAGGTGAGACCACTCCTCCAGCAAACTTCTGCGGTCAACTCCGCGGACTCCTTTTCTAGACCGGCCCCTCCCCCACCCCAGGGCTCTGCTAACTTCTCTCATAGCCCCTGTCGCGGCCGGCCCTTACTTTATTTGGTATTCAATTAATTTCTAATTCACTCGTTGTGATTTATTTTCGTCCGTTTGTTTACAGCGTGTCTCCCCGTCGAAATGTAGGCTTCAGGAGGGAGAGCCTTTGTTCTGTCCTCTGTGCTATTCCCAGTTGCTTCAACAAATACTTCCTGAGGGCCTCCCCAGCCCTGCGGGGGTTGGATGTTGAGACTACAGCGGGAGCCAAGCCAAGTCCCTGTCCAGAGGTTCTGGGGAGGTCTTCGTGGAATGAAGGAAATCAGGACAAGGGGGTTGTGGCTGGGTCGTCCTGGGTCCGACCACCTTGGTGGTCAGGAGCAGCTTAGATAATGTGACCAGGGTGGGCCTCTCAGATTAGGGGATTTGAATTAAAGCCCACAAATAAACTGTGTGCAAGTGTGAGAAGGGAAACGCAGGAAGTTATAAAGACACTTAACTCTGACCTAGCCTCAGAGGGCAAGGAGCTGAGGTCTGAATAGTGAAAGTCAAAACAATAGGACCCAGCCCATTCAATTGCTCCTAGGAGCCTGGCCTGGGTAGGTGGTTTGGTGTGGGATTATTAGAGGCCTGGGAAGGCTTCCTGGAGGAGGTGGTGGTTTCACTGGACCCCAGAGTTAAGAGTTTTCATCATTTAGGATAGCTTGACTGGGTGTGAGAATTGTTTTGCAGGCTCACTGGAAATCACGTGGTCAAGTGGTTGAGCCTTGTGGCCAGATAAGAGAGGCCCCAGCCTAGCCCAGCAAGCTCTGCTGTAGGTGGGCCATTTCCAGGATTTGCCCCCAGAAGGTGTGAGGGGATCGAATGGAGAGACCTGGCTCTGCTTCTACTGACCATGTGACTTTGTGCAGTTCACTCTTACTGCTCTGGGCCTCAATTTTCCATGAGTCAAGAGGGTCAAGCCCTGGGCATTTGACCTCAGCGTTGGCACGAAGGGGCCCCCAGGTTAGGGGATGGTTTAAGCACAGTGGTTTTATGGGCTTGGGGTCCATTTTCTCTCCACTGGCAGGGTAAAAACCCTGCCATAACTCCTGGTCTGATGCAATCGCATTAGCCTTTTCTCTGAGTCCTCTGATGTCCGGTGTTTCTCATGACCCTCGCGGCAGCCCTTTGAGAGAATGGCAGGGGAGACCAGCTCATTTCACAGGTGGAGCCACTGAGATCCTCAAGGCACGCAGAGCTGGGGCCCAAGTCTCCTCCAGAACCAGCACTCTTTTCCACATAGGGACACAGGGGCTGCCTCCCTTTCTGACCTGTGGTGACCTCTCTTGCCTCACAGTTCTTATGGGAGCCATGAAGCTGAACAAGAAAAGTGTGGCCCACTACGCACTGAGCAACTCTCCAGCAGACCACATGGGCTTCCTGCGCACTTGGGGGGCTCCAGGGACACCGTCCACCCCCAGCGGCACTGGCCGAAGGTGCTGGTTTGTCCTCAAGGGCAATCTGCTGTTCTCGTTCGAGAGTCGAGAGGGCCGGGCCCCTCTGGGACTGGTGGTGCTGGAGGGCTGCACCGTGGAACTGGCGGAGGCTCCCGTGCCTGAGGAGTTTGCCTTCACCATCCGCTTCGATGCCCCTGGTGTGCGTCCACACTTACTTGCAGCTGATGGACCCGCAGCCCAAGAAGCCTGGGTGAAGGCGCTGTCCCGTGCAAGCTTTGGCTACATGCGCCTTGTGGTGCGTGAGCTGGAGAACCAGTTGCGTGATGCCCGCCAGAGCCTGGCCTTGCATCGCCACTCATCCTGGAAGGCCATTACCAGCCACTGTAAGCCCCAGGCTGTTGACCACTTGTCCCGGGGTCTGGAGAAAGGCCACTCCCTCTCCAGGGATTGCAGCCCCATGGGCTTGGCAGAAGTGGCAGGCAGCGTGACAGCAGGGCGGGGCTTGGCTGAATGTGAGTTACAGGGCCCTGCCAGCCTCCTTCAAAGCAGGGGCCAGAGTCCTGTATCCCCTGAGACCTCTTGCTTCTCTACCCTGCACAATTGGTATGGCCAAGAGATCCTGGAGCTGAGGCGGGGGTGGCTGCAGAGGGCCCGGGAGAGCCAGCCAGAATGTGAGGAACAGGATAGGCCCTGAACCTGGACCTTTTGGGTTTTGCCCTTGTCTTGCTGGTCAGGACATGAGGGCCAGTTCTTTTTCAGGAGTCTGATGTTTACTCATTTCCAAAGTTGATTTTTAAAATTTTGTTTTATTTTTATTTTAGAGAGAGAGAAAGGAAGGGGGGGGGGGAGAGAAAGAAACATTAATTTGTTGTTCCATTTATTTATGCATTCCTTGATTGATTCTTGCATGTGCCCTGACCAGGGATCGAACCCACAACCGTGGCATATCGGGATGACGCTCTAACCAACTGGCCAGGGCCGAAGTTCCTTTTTTTGAGGAGGGTTCCCTAGGTTCCAGATGCACCCTCATGCCTGGAGTGGACTGAGGAATCATTACTTGTAAACTCTTCATTTCCTGAGGCCCAGAGAGCAAAGGTGGCATGCTCAGCAGTCTTGGAGTGAGGGGCAGGTCTCCTGACACTAGGCTGGACTGCCCCTCTCTTCGGGAATATTAATGAAATGGAGAAGGTAGGGAATATTACGTGCCTACAGACCACCTTGCCTTTTACCTACATGCCAAGCTCAGCCACAGTTTCCAACATGGGGAGTCTCGTGTACATTTAAAAACCAGAAGTTAGCTACAGGGTTGGTTTCAGACTGACAGTATCAGAGAAAGTGGATTTATTATATCATGGGGGTCTCTGGGGTTCAGCTCTTCCTGAATGGTGGGAAGTTTGGACATGTGACCCCCACTCAACAGTCTGGAACGGCCCTTTGGTGGGAGAGGGCCATCAGCCAGTATAGAGGGATTTATTCTGCTCAGCAAGTGTTAGGGGCCGTCCTCTCTCCCCCTCTCCCTGACCTGTCAGCAGATGGTGCTAGACCTTGACCCAGGAGGGACTGGTAGCTTTCACATCTGCAGAAAGCCTTACTGTGCTCTCTGTCAGCAGCAGCCAGCTCCTGAAGCTAAGTGGGAAGCTGAAGAAGAGATGGGCAGGCAGCATGGTTCCCCCAGGAAGGCCATTTTGTGTTGGTTCTCAGTACTGGACATTCTAGGAGCTTTGGCACAGGATTCCTGCTACCCTGTGATAAATTCTTATCTCCTGCCTGGGCTCCCAAAGAAGTCTTCCTGCTTCTGGAACCACCTGGGAACTTGTTCACAGTCCTGCTTGTCATCTAGTGTTTCCCTGCCAAGACTCTCTCATTGCTACTCTCACCAGCAGGCCAGGTGTTTTCTTTTTCGATTGTTCTGGAAGGCGAAGTGGCTGGCTCCATAGAGCCAGAGAGGCCAGGCTAGCCTGATGCCCTATGGACATGGTGACAATAGCTGGATAGAAGATGCAAAGCTTGGGCAGAGGATACCCTCACCCCCAGTACATAGTCTATTCCTCTCTCCCTTACTGCAGCCTCGGGCAGCCTGACGAAGGCCCAACTAGGGCTAGAGACTGAGGCTCAGAGCCTCTTAAGGCCAGGAGGCTGAAATGCGGGGCCAGGGGCCAGGACCGGTTCTCGGCGCGTTTCCAAGGAAGAGGGGCCGCTTTTCCGGCCCTGACCTGGAGAGCTCCCCAGCCCACTACCCCTTGTTTTATACAGACACTCCAGAATTTTATCTTTATCTTATTGTGACAGTATGTTTTGTAATGATTAAAACACTAAGCTTTTTATTACTCATTTCGGTAACTCAACTTTATTTCAACAATCACATGAGAGCCGCTCGGCCAAGGTCTGGCAGTTCTGGATGGGGAACAATGATTGAAATCTGAAGCCTTCCCAAACTCGATACTGATTCACCATCCCGCCTACTAGGCCTGGAATGAAGGGGGATTGGGGCTTCGCCGTCGTCCTCGTGACGTCACGACGTCGGGCGGACTGCGACAACCGCCTCCCTCCCACCCCAATGGGTACTAGGCGTGCCACACTGAATGTGAGGCTGGACCTCTCGTCTGTTCCCGAAAGCCTCGCGAGGCTCGAGGCGGTGTTCGTTCCGAGGGCGGTGCCGGGGCAAGGCGCGGGGACGTGGTGGCCAGGGATGGCGTCCGGAGCGGTTCGCTGGCTGGTATTCGCACCCGTCCGATCCGTGGCTCTCCGGAACGGACCGACCTTGAAGAAAGATGGCGGCATCTCCGCCAGACTGTGCGGCTCAGGTCGGAGCCTGGTACCGTCGAGGTCAGTCATCGTTACTCGCAGCGGCGCCATTTTGCCCAAGCCCGTGAAAGTGAGTGTCTGCCTGGAGGCGGGACAAAGGTGCCGAGGCCAATCATGTTGGGGAATGCGTTCGGGTCGACTTTGATTTGATAGGAGCAAAGGCCAATCAAACGACGGCCTTAGACCGGAACACGGATCAAGGACAAAATTTTGCTCTAATGCGCTAATTTTGACAGATGGGAAGCGGTGGGTGTAGGACCAGGTGTTGAGCTGAGTTGTTTAGAGACCGAAGATGGGGGGCAAGAACTGAGAAAGATGGCATTTTGCCCCATCTTATCGTGAGGAGGAGCGTGGTGTCAAAGTCCGTCTCCGGAGCCAGAAGTCTGGGCTTTACGCGTTCAATATAGACAAGACGTGTGTCCTCTCTGCTCTGACTACCTCAGAGTTGATGGGATCAAATAACGGATTATAAAAGGACTTTGTAAATGAAGTGTACCTGAGGCGGGTCTTTTCTTTTTTTTAAAACTGAGTTTTGACCTAGTACTTAAATCATGTGGTTTGCAGTCCTGTGAGGTGTGCACGGGATGATTACAGTCATTGTTTTTACGAATGGAGAAGAGCGTGTGTGTGTTGGGGGGGGAGTGGTCAGAATGGTGAAGCCAGTGTCCCAAGCTAGCCGCTGAGTTTGGTCCAAGGATCCAGGTTTCTTGCTATTACAGCCCCAACCAGGTCCTGTTTTTTCCACCACTAATGCTTTCACTTGCCCTCAGTACCCTGGGGCTTTCTAGTAAAATGTAACAGTCCCGTTTGCTTTTTTGACCCCAGGACTGCGTGGGAGTTTTAGAAAACAAAAACTCTGAAACACACAAACAAGTGAATTCAGGGCTGTTTCATAGCAAGAAGCAGGAAGATGTTTGGGAACAGATGCTTTTCGAAAAGGCATCGCTGAAAAAGAAATTTTTTGAAACTCCATAGGAAAATACAAAAGGAAATGTTAAGATTTCATGCAACACCCCAGACCACTTATAAGATTAATTTTTCAGTGTAAAGACATGCTCACTTTTCAAAACACACCTGTTTCTAAAATTTAACGTGGTAAAATCAAATTTCTCAGTCACCAGGAAACCTGTTACTTCCAGAACTCTATAGAATATCCCTTCACTGTACATCTTTTTGCAATCCATTTTCATGTCTTTAGTGTCTTCAAGTAGAACTGAACTGTATGTCTGTAGTGCAGCCCTCAGTGCCTTTTCACCAGTTTGTTTATAGGTATCTGCAAGTAATGAGCAGGTTGTGCCCTGATTTTTAGATGTCTAGAATGCCTTTATCTTTTCCTTCTGGCATCCACTTTGATGCCATAAAATCACTTTCTCTCTTCTAGTTTTTTTTGCTCTACATTTCCCAAGGGCTTTAAAATCAAGTTGCCTCTGGCAGGTCTGGGGTCCTTAGAGGGAATGACCCTGAGAGGGCCAGGCCTTCTGCCACCCTGCCACAGTGGGCCCTGGAGCTCACAGCCACTACTCTGACCCTCTGCAGATGTCCTTCGGCCTTCTCCGTGTGTTCTCCATTGTGATCCCCTTTCTGTATGTTGGGACACTCATTAGCAAGAACTTTGCTGCTCTACTCGAGGAGCATGACATATTTGTCCCAGAGGACGATGACGATGACGACTAACAGGTAAGACCTGCTGCTCCCCTACATGAACCAGGAGTGGGAAGCGGGTGGGGAGGCTGAACCGATGCACTGTGGCCTGGTAGCAAGCGGCGTCTGGACACTCACAGCAAAGTTCAGAACTTGAACGAATTGACTCACTTGGTGGCTAATGTTTTCATTTTGCCTTTTCTCTATGTTGAATGAGGGGAACTGTCATATTGACTAACAGATTTCCTGGGGTCTCTTCCAACTAGGTTGGACCCAGCCAGCCTTTTCATTTGCCCTTTAGGTACCCTTATTCTGTCCACCCCCAAGTTTTCTCGACAATTAAAAAAAATTTTAATCCTCATTTGATGTTTATTGATTTTAAAGAGAGAGAGAAACATCGATCTGTTGTCTCTCATATGTGCCCCAGTCAGGAATGGAACTCATAACCATTTGGTGTATGGGATGACACTCCAAATCCACTGAGCCACCCAGCCAGGGCTTTTTTTGGCAATTTAATATGCCTTACAAACCCACCAGAAACAGCTTCATTGCAGTGCTCCACACTGAAATTTGGAAACTGCAGATTCTCACCATGGACAGCCATGGTTACCAAGCTCTGCATCAGCACGGCCTGGACAGGGGCACCACAGCCTGGTCACCACTGCCCACAAACCCTCCCCCCCCAGTGCCCGTCCCATTCAGCTTTCTCGTGTTGACTCCGGCGCCCTGATATGTGCTGTGCGGTGGCGTTACCATCATAGATGAGGACACTCCTGATTCTTTAGTCTGGCATTCAAGGCTTGGCGTGTTCTGGTCACACCTGTTATTCTAGCCTCATCTCCCATATTCCTAGCCATACACCTACCCCTAGCATTCACCATTCCTTGAATTCCCGTGTTCTTACTCACTCCCAAGCATCGGCTCATTGTTCCTCCCACTTGGAGGGCTATATCCCACTGCTGTTTCCACCAGTTCTTTTCATTGTCTTTGAAAGTCTTCCCACACACCTGTTGGAAAAGGACTGCTCCTTCCTCTGACTGACCAGTGCCTCTCTGGTGACACTCAGTGTTATGTGTTTATACACATACACTGCCGCCCTCCCCCAAACTCTATCAGCTTGTGAGCTTCTTGCTGGCAGGGAACGATTTTTATACCTTTGGGCCCCCAGTGCTTGGCCTGTGGTGAATGCTTAGTGAATGTGTGAGTGGACAATCAAATTGATTCCGAACTGCCTCTCCCATTTGGTGGAACCAGTCTGTGGATAAAGAACTGCTCTGCTGCCCCAGTTCACTGCGGCTTTCCTTTCTTACAGGTCAGGAAGTACAGGAAAGAGCAGGCCCTGACTGAATTAAGGAATGGTGATGCTTACAGCGTCTCCTCCCTGCCTGTCAGCAGAAGGGCCCAGGGAAGCCTCCTGCCTGGTCTGCGACCACAGCCCAGAGTCCCAGGCTCTGGGAGGGTCCCTGAGCTGTGCTGTCCACTGAGTGCAATCAAACATGAATAAACATGATAAACATCAGCGGTGTGTAACTGAGTGACGGCCGGAGTCTCAGCATGAGTAGGCTCTGGCTGTTAGTGCCTTGTCTCTGCTGTGCTGTTTGTTCTCCAGCAGGCCTTTGGTTTACAATCCAGGATCTCTGGGCCCCTACAGGCCCACAATTATGGGGGCCCGGGACCTATTTTCATTATTTACAAAACCCAACAGAAACTCTTTTCCCTCAGTGAGGCGGCACAGGTGAATTAAACCCTCAAGCCTTTTTTTGTGTTGAGTTAACACTAGCTAATTGTCACATGGCAATCAATCATAGAAGCTTTGGTTGTTAGTTTAAAACTACTTGAAAAATACTAAAATGATTCTTTCAAAACTTGGGTCCTTAGTTGAAAGGATAATCAAAGGGTTGTTGGTGCTGAAAAATTTGGAAATCCTAAGGGTGACTATAAATACTGAACCCCTTTTTCCAGGATTTAGACAGTCCAGGGAAGGAACAGAGGACTGTCATCCAAATAAAGCAGAGATCAGTTCTTTAACCTGGGTCAATATTCATTGTGTCCCTTTAAAGCTACACCCGTTTGCAAAAACCAGTTGGAATGTTTCTGTTCTCTGTGTGAGCGCTGAACACCTGTGTCCCCAGCAGGGCGCCTATTGAGTAGGAAGTTAATTTCATCTTAAAGACCAGTGCTTGTTGCAAATAGAGGGGCTAGGACTCTGAGCAGCCATTTTCTTCAAAACCCAGGGAGAAACAGCCTGGCTCCTCTGCTCAACTTCTGTCCCTCTCCAACAGCAAGAGCTGGCTAATTCTGGATAATCTGCCAGACCACTACACTATCCAATCCTGGAGGCCGCAGAAATACAGCTAAATAGCGATGCCATCCAGCCTCACACCCAGTGACAATTTCTGAACAGATGTCCTCATCTTTCCTGTTTATAACATGCGAAGCTCTGAAAAAGAAAATCCAATTTAATTTGCAGGAAACCCCACACTTCAGGAAAAGGGAACACACAGGTGGTGTGTATGCCCTGGACCCACTTGTTTAGGCAAAAAGTGAGACCAGAAATGGAGCTTCCCACTGGTTCACCAATGGAATGCTATCATGAGGGGACCATCACATACTGAGTTTATTCGTACTCTGATGTATTTAAATATGAACATGCACCTTCCCACTGAATAACTTCATGGGTCGTGGCCAACGTAGAACTTGGACAGGAAATCCTTTGGCCTTGGTGCTTCTGTCTCATGGAAGAATCGCATGATGTGTGTCCGCTGCTTCCACACTTGAATCGTTTCCTGTAGTTCCATCTTTCCCTGCACGAGCGAGGGGAGAGGTCTTTAGTTAGAGCAGTCCAACACTGAAGGCCAGGCTTCTATTTTCTGCTCTGGCACTGAAAGGAGTGACCTGGGTGAGTAACATACTCGGTCTAGACCAGTTTCTGCATCTGGAAAATGAGGTGTTGGACTAAATGATTTTTGGGGCCTTTCAAATACTCTCTAACTGTGGCTAACTGGTGTAAGAGGAGAGACTTCTAGGTCAATAGGCTCCTGCTCCATGATGCCTAACTGGACTGGCTTAACTTATATTTCTGCTTAACAAGCTAAAGCTCCTTCCCATTGGTGCCTGTTTGACTGGCGAGAGACAGAATCAGGGCCAGGATTGGATACCATTTACACAGGACTCCTGTCAACTAGCCTGTTTCTTCCAGCTGGAAGCTGGCAGCCAGGTACAGCCATAACTTCTAGGAAGGAGATTAAGAGTTCAAACTTTCACCCCTTTACCTTATTTTTTAGTTATAAAATGCCAGCTCCAGTGGATTTTCCCTTGAACAATCTTACAATCTATTTAACTAGATGATAATCTCCAGGTTCCTTTGAAACACTAGGCAACAGTTGCCAACCCAGCAGTTGCTTTTTAATCTTGGAAACAAAATGTCCACCTGGGAAGACTGGAAAGCTCTGGACAAGTCTTTGGAATCCATCAGGGAAGGCCAGTTACCTTAATGACCAGAAGATCCACCACTCTGGGGTCTGTGACATGCGCATTCTTCATAAACATTTCTCGGACTTTCTCCCGCCCCTGTTTCACAGAGATGTCTAGCTGGAATAAGTTCACTAGAGAGAAAACATGATTCAGGGTAGAAGTTTTATGGTTAAGACATGTTTTTTTGTAAATTGAGTCAATGGGCAATCATGAAACACAGACAGGTTGCCCATCCACCACACTCAAACGTTAGCCTGGCCCTGAGCTCAGTGCTTGAGGATGGAAAGAAGCGTGAGATGTGCTGGCCTCAAGGAGTGTATGTTTTGTTTGGGGAGACGACCAGTATAGCATAGTTCAAGCGTATGAACAACCTGGGCTCAAATTCCAGGTCTGTCCCTTCCCAGCTGTGTGATCCCGTGTGCGTTTGCTTCCCTGTGTCTGTGTCTACGAGTGAAATGAGGACAGTAAAAGCACATGTAACTCCAGAGTGGTTGGGAGGATCTGGGACAATGCAAGATGCTTAGAACAGTGTCTGGCATGGAATAAGCCCTCAGTGAGTGTTAGCGTTATTACTACGTGGGACATCTGGCAAAAGATAAGGGGTTGAAATCGGGAAAATGATGTGGTGTGGGTCTGCGCACCACACAGAGGTAGAGATGAGGGAGACTGCTGAGGTTTGTGCAGGGAGGGAGGCTTCAGTCCAGCCAGCAACTACGCTGATAGGTTCCTGGGGGAAGGGGAGAGAAGTTTATGATGTAGGTCCTGTTCTCTTGGTTTTAAATTCTAATTGGAGGGACTGCTATCCATGAATGCAAGCATGAATCACAATATTCAGCAACCCCTGATTAAATAAATGCCTAAAATAGTGGCACAAACTCCATGACCTGGGACTTCAGGTGAAGTACATGGATGTCTTTTGAAAATTAGGGTTTAGCCCTGGATGGTGTGACTCTGGATGGAGTGCCAACCTGCGTAACAAAAGGTTGCTGGTTCAGTTCCCAGTCAAGTCACATGCCTGGATTGTGGGCCAGGACCCCAGGTGGGGGTGCGCAGGAGGCACCTGATCAGTGTTTCTTTCACACATTGATGTTTCCCTCCCTCCCTCCCCCTCTCTCTAAGAATAAATAAATAAAATCTTTAAAAAATTTACAGTTGGGGCTCTTTTAAGGAAAGATATGAGGAATCTTCCCCTGCTATCAGTCCAGCCCTCCTGAATTTTTATACTAGATTCCTGTCCACCTTGGGAGAAAAAAACAAAGTGCCTCCAGGTGTACCCAGGGAGCTAGCCCCACCGCTCCCATGTCTCATAGCCTCTGAGCCACACACCAGGGCACTGAGGGTGTGAATCTCCTCAGGGAAATGTCACACGCACAAATGCAAAGTTTTGCTTACAGTATGAGCTCACAGGTCCCTGAATGCCCATCCTCCCAGCTTAGTGATGCTTGTCTCAAGAAGGAAGGTCTACAGCTTTGTCCTTCGCTTGTTCCTCTCATCCCGACCCCTGAACACAACTGTC
Source organism: Carollia perspicillata (assembly GCA_004027735.1). NCBI lineage: Eukaryota > Metazoa > Chordata > Mammalia > Chiroptera > Phyllostomidae > Carollia > Carollia perspicillata. The sequence goes on from PVKM010032426.1 coordinate 11,702, forward strand.
CACTAGTGAGAAAGGCTACAACCTTCTGAATTGTTCTTTGGTCTAAATCAGTGGTTCTCAAACCAATAGTGACTTTGCCATCCATGCCCCCCACCAACCACCACCAATGTTCCAATATTTGGCAGTGTCTGGGGGCATTTTGGTTTGTCTCAGTTACGGGGAGAATGCAATTGGCACCTAGAGGGTAGAGCCAGGGAGGTCGCCAACATCCTACAATGCCCGGAACAGCACCCGAAAACAAAGAATTATCCAGCGTAAGTGTCACCACTGAGAAACCCCAGTGCAAATCAATTCCAACTGTTCCCTACCTCCTGCTCCTCCCTGTAACTAGCAAGGATTCTGGGCACTCATAGAAGCATTCTGCTAGGGAAACATGTTTTGAAACCTCTGGATTTAAATACACACTCCAAACAGTGACCTGCTACAGTCGCTGCCCACACTTATTATCCACCTGTCCCCTGAAGGCACTTGCATTTGCAGTCCTTGGTCCTTGAACCAGTAGTTCACTCACATTTCTCCCTCCCTAGTGTCCTGTGTAAGTTCTGGTCATCAACAATATCTCAAAAAGTCAGCTTGCGGTGAGGGACCCTGTGGAACAGTCCCAGCTCCTACCAGTCAAAGAACTCCTGTAAGGAGTCTCCTGCTGGAGTGATATCAAATATCAATGGTGGTAACAATAACAATAAAAACAACAGCAGCAGCCAATATTTAATGCACACCTAAGTGCCAGGCCCTATCCTGAGCCCTCTAGATATTAACCTATTTAACGTTGTGACTCTCTGAAGATGGTACTATTATTAGCCTCATTTTACAGATGAGGAAACCGAGGCACCGCATGATAAAATAACTTGCCCATGGTCACCCTGCTACTAAAGGGTAAGGCCCGGAGGCAAGTCCAGTAACCACCACATTCTACTCTTTAAACACAGGCAGGGATGTGGTGCTCTGCAGGGCGCTATGGCGCACCAGCTAACCTAAAAACGCCTTCCCTCTCAGCCCAGCACGATGGTCTGCACTGAAACACACTAAATCGACAACATAAAATATCCAGTCCCTGGTGCACGCACTGACTGCCCTTGACAGTTTAGATGGGGTTTCTCCCAACCTTCCTTTCATCAGGTACACTGGGTGGGAAGCACTGAAGGCGATGATAAGAAAACCAAGTCTCTGCACCCCGCAGCTTATATTTTAATGCATCAGGTGAACAGATTGGTTTTCTGACATCTAAGTGATTGCAGGGGTTCTGAAGTAGTAGAGGGCAGGCGAGCAGGGGGTGGAGAGGAGGAGCTCCGAAGGATTAGTAGGAGCAGGTAGAAAGAACAGACGGAGCAAGACTTGGGAGATCGAACAAGGGAGGGGAAAACATCTCATTGAAGGGACTGGAAAAGGCATCGCTGACTTATGGATGACCTTGGGACAGTCAGCTCACTTCTCTGCTTCAGTGTCTTTTTTTGTGAGATGTGGGTACCAAATGATCGCCCAAGCCCGGCAGCCACTTCGGTTATACAGGGCGTCTGTAAATCTAGGGGCGTCTGTAAATGTACTTTGTAAGGCTCGAATGGATTTTGGATTCCAGGCCTACCACGAGCTAGCTTTGGCCCTTGGGCATGTCACTTCGCCTCTCGGTACCTCAGTTCCCTCCCCTATAAAATTAGTAGTGTCACTGATGGGATCCTGCTCTCTCGCCAAGGGTTTCGTTAAGAATCACAGCGGAACGTGGGAGCCGAAGCGCCGAACGGATGCTGGACACCGCTGGTCTGAGCCCGGCACCGCTGCCAGGTCGGGTCCACCAAGAATCGGGTGACCCTCCTCCCCTGAAACACGTGGGGTAGCCTCTGCCCAAGTTGGTGACCTCAGCTCGGCCCGAAAGAAAGCGGAGGCCAGGGCGGCTGCGACCTTGAGCGGCTGCCTCCGGAGTCCCGCGTACGCCGATGCCTCTCACCAGTGGTCGGAATCTCCCGATACCAGGCGCGGTACAGCTCTCGCACCCTCCGCTTGGCCTCGTTCATGTCCCGACTGAAAATGGGCTTCACCGAGGTGCTGGCCGCACCAGCAGCCCGGCGAAGGCCGCTCGCCGCCATCTTGCTACAGAAACCACTTCCCAGTCCACCCCCTTACAACCCGCTAGTGCGGCTGGAGAACGAAAATCTTTTTTCATTGGCTAAACTTGAAAGCCACTCCCCCTAAACGCCGGGGGTGGGTGAGAGGAGGGCTCTGGGGCTCGCTGATTGGCCAGGAGGCCTCAATCTCTGGGTGGGAGAAAATCGGCAGGTGGCTGCTCGCGCCGGTCGGCGGAAACGCAAGCTCGTCGGCGGGACGTCCTAACCGTCGGCCCACGGCGCCGCCAGGGGGCGCTCGGGCCCCAGGCTAGCGGAGGCCGTGCGCGTATTGCCGAGCCGGGGAGCTGCCGGCTCCCAGCGCCCGGCGGCGCTCCTGTGGGAGCGCCGGTCCGCGCAGACTTTGACAGTCTTCGCTCAGCTCCCGAGGCGCGGGCCGCGGTCTCCCGGGTGACCGCCGAGGCAGGTAATGGCGCCCGACGGCCGTGGCGCCGGCGTGGCCCTTCTGTGGCTTCTGTGCACTTTTTTCTACTCATAAAGGAACTCTCTCGAAGCGCGGTATAGATGTGAAAGCGCTTTCCTGCCTTTTGCTTCTCGGAGCTTTTCCACAGCCCGGAGAAGTAGGTTATAGCATCAGCCCCGTTTCGGACAAGGACATTTTGAACTCGCGCTGTAGAGGTCTGTGAAAAACAGCCCCGAAGTTCGCAGCTCGGTACCTCTGTCTCTCCTGGCACTTCCCTGCTGAGGTTATCCCTGAGCATGAAGGAAAGCCTGGAAGTGTGAAAGGAAAAATAGCCCCCGGCACGGCAGCAGCCGCACCGGTTAGTGACCTAGCCTTCGTCAATGGCGTGAGTCAGGTGGGCCCCGTTTGCATCCCCGCGGTACAGTGAGGAAACCGAGGTGGCGCCGAGACCGAGCCATGTGGCACGGTAGGTCCTCCGCTGCTCCCTGACTCCGGCCTGGCCTTCGGGTCTCTGCCCTGGCGCCTTGCGAGTGTGGGGGAGGGGCGGCGGCCGCGCGGCGCTGAGCCCGGCCCCGCCAGCGCGGGGTGTGGCCCTCCCTCTAGCCCACTCTCTCCCGCTTGAAAGAGTTAAAAATCTGAATTCTAGTCTCCTTTTATTTTAAAATATATTTGTACATTTACATGAATTCTACAAAAGCAAGTATGTCACATAAATAATAAAGCACGATAATAAAATGAAAGCTTTTGGACGCCAGTACCTAACTTAAGAAATGGTAATACAGTGAAAACGTCTATAAAGCATACAGTGTACCTGGTAAGCTTTGTTTTAAGTTCTCCTGGCACATTGGCTTGTTTAAGTCTCACAACACACTTGTGAGATAAGCGTTGTACCCATTTTAGAGATGAGAAAACTGAGACACAGACTAGGTTGCTTGACAGCTTCGGGTTGAGGCCTCCTGGGTAGTGGCTCCCGAGTCTGTGCTCTGCCTCTCACAGCATTTCTACAGTACCTACCTGTGTAACTCTACCCCGTCCATGCTCCTGCCTCCTTTAGGTGCAACCTCTGTCATGAATTTTGTATTTAATATTCCTTTTCATTAAACAAAAAAGGGGCCTCTAAAACCACCCACAAGCTGGGAGAAAATATTTGTAAATGTTGTATATCGTAAGGGACTTGTAGCTAGAATATATAAAAGGTGCTTACAACTCAATAATAAAAAGGCAGTTCAATTAAAAATGAACAAAGGTGATGCCAAATGCTGATGAGGATGTGAAGTAGCAGGAACGCTCATTCATCGCTGGAGAGAATGCAAAATCACACAACCACTTCTGCAAGACAGGTTAGCAGCTTCCTAACAAAACAAAGCATTTTTTAAAAAAGATTTTATGTATTTATTTTTAGTCAGAGGGGAAGGGTTGGAGAAAGAGAGGGAGTGAAACATCAATGTGTGGTTGCCTCTCACGAGCCCCCCACTGGGGTCCTGGCTGGCAACTCAGGCATGTGCCATGACTGGGAATCAAACTGGCTTCAGTTCGCAGGCCGGTGCTTTATCCACTGAACCACACCAGCCAGGGCAAAACGAAGCATTCTTAACGTGATTTAGCAGTCCCACTCCTTGGTACTACCCAATGAACTGAAAAGTTGCGTCCACAGAAAATCTGCAGTGGATGTTTGTATTCATGATTGCCAGAACTTGAAAGCAACCAAGAGGTCCTTTAGGAGGTGAATGAATACATCAACAGTGGTACCGGCAAACAATGGGACTGGAAAGAAATGAGCTGTAACACCATGAAAAGATGCAAGGGAAACTGAAGTGGGCATCACTAAGGGAAAGAAGCCAATCTGAAAAGGCTACATACTGTGCGACAACCCGGGAAAAGGGGAAACTAGGGAGATAATGAAAAGGCCATTGGCCACCAAGAGGCTGGGAGGAGGGGGGAGGGAGGAGGGAGGGATGAATATGGGCAGCACAGAGGGTTTTAGTGCAGTGAAGCCATTCTTTATGATGCTGGGATGGTGGATACATGTCATTATGCATTTTTCCAAACCCACAGAGTGAACTCTAATGCGAATTATGAACTTTGGGTGACAATTATGTGTCAGTGTAAGTTCGCTGATTGCAACAAATGTATCGCTGTGCTGAGGGATGTTGGTAGTGGGGGAGGCTGCGAGTACCTGTGTGTGG
>PVKM010032427.1:0-16401 GCA_004027735.1 Carollia perspicillata
GGTCTGTGGTTCATTGTCGGCATCAGCACTCCTCATTCCAGGAACAGATTGTTCAAGTGTAACAAGAAATAAAATGCAGAGTTGATTTATGCATAACTTTGATCATTAGACTAGTAATAGTAAATCATGGTTATAATTAGAGCATCAGTTCAATATCACTTAATCTAGAGAATCCAGAGAAAATTTGATTTCAGACCCCATCTGTTGAAACAAAGAATCTTGAATAGCAACCCCAGTTCAGATGGCTCTGCAATACTTACTATTAAAACAAATACAGCTACTTATGTATTTACAAATGTATGTATTTACAAATAGATTATATGTAAAAATAGCCGGGGTGGTGAAGAGGGGTGGGGGAAAAGCAGAAAACTGTACTTGAACAACAATAAGATTCAAAAGTATTTAATGAAAATATTTTATCTAAGCAAAAAGTTAATAAATAAAAACAAAAAATGCACGCAGTATATGAAACTTAGATATTAGAAATTAAATGGCCAAAATAATTCCAAAAAATAAATTTATTGTTGCCTGGTCAGAGCTTCTAAAAGAAGATATATTTCAAGATGGAAGCCCAGTCTGAAGTAAAGGCGGTTCTCTGACGAGGTCAGGTTGCAAGGCCTGTGTGTGAGAGTAGGACAATGTGCTCGAGTAAGGCCTGTGAGACTGTCACAGCCTGTGAGACCATTGTTAGTGGAGTGAAGATGGAAGTGCAAAAAAAGCTCAAGATTTAGAATAAACTAAGGTCAAAAATAAAATTTTAGGTTATGTTTAGAACATTATAATTTCACTGTTTCGTGCCCACTGTGTAATATTAACAGAGGAACACAGAAAGCAGAGTACTTTAACTTATATGTTGCTTCCAATTTCTCTATGAAAACATCGATGTTCACATGGGAAAACGGAGTAAAAACATGGTAAAAATGAAACTGCACCTCCTGAATAGGCTTCAGTTTGTCCCCAATGTGTTAAGTGTACCCAATTCTCTAGCTTTGGAGGAATTACCTTAGAAAAATTACACTTTCACTCTTTATAGAGCTTCATAGTTTTTTAAAGTGATTTATATACTTAATTTTTTTGACAGTTTTAATGACCCAGTGTCACTAACTGAGCATGCGTATCATGCCACTTTATGGAGAAGTAAGTAAGGCTCAATGAATGACACTCTCAAGGTCACATTCTTTACAAGTGGCCCAGCAGGCTATAATCATCAGAGAAAACGGAGACAAGAAAGAGCATGGAATTTTTAAAAGGTATATTTGGAAAACATAGCAGTAAGGTCGATATCAGTGAATTTTCGAAAACCTAAAATAAATTACCTTGTATGCGATATGTATGCACTTAAAAAGGGAGAGGTCCTGTTATGACTGGTTTATCTAACAGTTGCCAAATACTTGCTTTCCTTTTTGTTTTACATTATTGAACATCTCTATTTAAGCAACTGGCAAGCTTTCTCTCTCAGAACTAAAATGGGAATTTGCACTGATCTTTATTTGGAGAATGGAGGTTTGTGACATACCACAGAATGCTGTACTTGGTTCTGCTGTGTTCTGTATTTTTATCTGTAACTAGATGCAAACACAGTGCCCAGACTTGCCCATTTAACAGAATACAGGCAATCCTCACTTTGCACTGTTCCAATGCACACAAAACTTCAGTTTCCATAGCTTAGTTAAATAGCACTAGTTGCAGTTCAAATTTCTGTCACTACGATGTATGAACTGTGACTATTGCATGAAATACAAACTTTGCTAGTAGCTCTTCAGTCAAAAACCACTGACTAAATAACAGGTGTGCCCCGTGATTGATGACCAATCATGTTACTTCTTTCAAAATTGTCAGTGAGTACTCATTCCGCTTTTGGTATTTCATTTAAGCCCAAATAGCAAAATGTGTAGTTGTGCTGCCTTCTTGTCTCCCTGTGAATAACCCATGCACCATTTTACAAAAATGAATAATAAAATGAGGGACTGGTCAACAAAAATGAAAGTGCACAAAATAAATGAAAAATGATATTGCTCGAAGTGAAATTTGAAGAACACGTAAATGGAGGTTTAGAAGAAAGAGCTGACCATGGGCGTGTTGACTTTGTGGCCATCAAGAGACTGTAGTGAAGAGGAACTTATAGGTATAATTGACAAAAAGTATGACAATGTCCCAGAGGCAGTGATGCTCACAAAAACTTCATTTTAAAGGAACTCTCAATGAATTTTCACAACATTAAAAGCACAAAAGAGAAAATGTTGGTAGTTGATCCAAACTTAGAAAGAAGTATAGCAAAGCATAGCAAAGACACTCACTCCATACAGTAAATTATTCAAGGAGAAGACAAGCTCTGTTCAAGTATTTTTTTTTTAATCAGAACAACAACAATTCCTTTGATTCTCAATGTTTCTAATATTTCAGGTCACAGTACGTGCTAAATCAATATTATTTTCTTTTTCATTTCCTATACATTTATATCTGTCAGTAAAAGAGTTTTTAATGTCTTAACAAAGAATTATAAAGGTCATGGAACAATTGTAGTTTTCTCCACTAATTGTTAAAAATCACTTTGCATAGTTTTGTCATATTCATATTTATAGTCCCACACTGCCATGCAAAAGCTTCTTGTCATTTCTAAGGGCCTGAACAAAACCCCCCTTGCAAAAAAGTAGTCATTTAAGAGAAATGAGCGAGAAGGCACAGGTTGAACACAAACTTAAAAGATGAGTAAATATTGTCACGTACGCAGAGAAAATTAGGGGGGTTGGGATTACAGAACAGGCCTGGGATAGTTTATTATCATTATTGTCGTCTTCACTTGACAGACATTCCCAGCAGTTGAATGTTCAATTCTTGTTCCCATGTTTAAATATGTCTTTGCAGGGAAGGAGAACTATTTCATATTAATTACAGTTGAGGGATTGGGGGAGATGGTGGTGTACCTAATTAAAAGTTACCAGTACAAAGGACCTGGAAATATATTTAGCCTCTGTACCATCGAAGGGCCAATTGGGAGACTAACAGGTGGTTTCAAAGAGATGGATTTTTACTTGGTTAGAACTATTCTTTTTCATATCAGGTTGTCCAAAAATGGAATCAGAGTGATTAAATCCTATTGTTAGCCTGTTGAGATTTTTCAAAATAACTATTTTGCTGACAGAGTTGTCTTTCAGAGATTTTGGCTGGAAGGTAACCCCTAGGCCCTTTCAACTATAACAGATATAATTCTAGAATGGCAATTACTACCATCTATAATGGTGGGTGGTAGTTACTAAACCTCTATGTGCTGGTTATGAAGAAATATTTGAATCCTGGTGTGTAATGGAGCATTAGTAAGACAAAAGGTTTTCATGTCAGAAACACCAGAGTTAAAATACCTGTTGATATAAGTATGTACCTTTGGGTAAGTTATTATCTCCAAGTCTCCCCTTGATTACCTGCTTATACTTGTTACAAATAATATCAAATTACAGGATTACAAATAATATCCTGAACTGATGTTTGTAAATTGGAACTATTGTCATCTTTAAAAAAACACAACAGTTTTACAAGTAGATTTGGAGGATAGAAGAATTTTTTAAAATACCAAAAATGATAATTTTTTAATTCTATTTTCCATGTTAAAATATTTATGTCTTATTTAGGTGAGAGATGAGCATGATACACATTTATCATTTCACTATGAGAGAGGAAGGTGTGGAATATAATGTCAGAAGTATGATGACTAGTCAAGAGAACACATTTTGGATAAAGCAAAATAAAATTAGAATGAGTAAACTTCTCAAGTCATCAAATTTTAAATAATAAGATTTAGACTACTAACTACAGCAACAAAAAGACTATTGAGTTTATGATGAGACTCTATTTCAAAGTTCATTATAAATCAAGTTATTTTTTAGGTTGAACCCCTTGTTTTTAGGGCTTTTTTCCAATACGATAGAGAGCACATGATCTTTACAATGAGATTGTTCTTCTTACAAAATTATAAATGAAATAATTCGCTGAAAGTTAAATGGTAAAATCTAAACAAAATGAATAGATGAAAACTCTGAAAGGCAAAATACATACTGAAAATACATATTGATCACAACTGGGATTTAGAAAGAAAATTAAAATAGCAAACCTATAAATTACATAAGTAGGCATTTTCATCAGGTAAACATCTTTGCTGTAAAACTGGATGCATCAGCTTATCAAAGCCTAACATCATTCTACAGTTCAGTAATATAGTGAAATCTTATTGTTTTGATTGGGAGCTTACCAAACAGTTGTGCTGTGTAGCTTATTAACTAGTCAAAACCTAGTATGTCTATGTATCAGAGGTAGCATGCAAAGTAATACATTAGCATCTTTATTTTTTAATATCAGTCTCCGTGAATTTGATAGAATGAGACTGTCCTTAAGAAACTGAACTTTCAGTCTACTGACAAAATTAAGTTGCAAAGTTAAGGGCAAGCCCCTGGACTATGTTAGAACCACTAAGATAGTATCCAAGCCATGGTTTTCTTAAGAGTCATCCAGATACTTCCCTGGCTATTCTCTGATCCTACTGAATTGGAACTTACTCAACTTCCACAAAAGTTCTGCGTCCACCCTCAGGCTCATTTAAGTTGTTGGCAGAACTCATTTCCATGTGTCTATAGGTCCAAGTCCTTGTTTTGCTGGGACTGCCGGCTGGGGTTTATTCTGAGTCTAGTGGTCTCCTTTACCTTCTTGCCCATGGTTGCCTTCCTCTTCAATGCCAGTAATGAATAATTGAGTCCTCCTGCTTCTTATTTCTTTGACCCTTCTTCTGCCTCATCTGTCCTGCCCTTACCTGAAAATAGCTCTTTGCTCATGTAAGTAGACTGCATCCACCAGAATAATATCCCTGTTTTAGGATCTGTAGCCTTAATTACATCTGTAAAGACTTCTTTGCCACATGTAATGGGAAAATGTTCACTGGGTTCTGTGGATCAAAACATGGACATCTTTCGGGAGTCATTATTCAGTTTACTGTTGTAAGTGACTGATTTCACAGTTTGAGAAACGCTTGTCTAGCATCAAAACTTGGGAAATAAGTTTCCAAACTTGGTGGAAGATAGGCTGATTTCCTCTATGTGGGAAAGAAGCACATGAAATTAGGAATAAAGGATTCAAAGATGACATGGAACTAACAAATAAAGGGTAAAGCACTGCATTAAGCAAAGGCAGCGATATTTCTTTCCTAAACACTTAAAAAACTTGAGATTATTTAGGATCTGTTTATTTTTCCTGGTTGAGAAAAGGCACTCTACAGAGTTCAATGTGTGGAAATAGTATTTGCACTTGGCCCACATCTACATTTGACTTAGTTTGGAATTGTTTCAGAGATCAATCAAGTTTGTTATTGTTTGTAAAATTCTTAACAAGATTTGTTTCCATTCAAAAATATGATTTGATTGAGTTGGCCTTCAGTGATTTTTTGTGAAAATATTATGCTTCTTTTTATGATTGATTTCCTCACCTTTTAAAATTTATGTTTAAATTTATATAAACTCAATGTTTTTGGCATGAAGCTATATAAATATGACAAATGCAATCATGATACAGAACCAGTCCATAACATGTACAATCCCTCGTGCTTCTTCTTTGCAATCATCTTTTGCTGCTGACCCTAATCCCTGGCAATCATTGATCTGTTCTTTATTCCTATAGTTTTTCCTTTTCCAGACTGTCATGTAAATATATAGTATGTAACTTTTTGAATCTAGCTTTTTTCACTTAGCATTATGCTCATCTATGTGTTCTCATCTATCTGTAGTTCCTGTTTATAATTTTTAAAATTTGACTGAAATTGACTGTAAATTAGAATCTAAGTATTTTTCATTATTAAGTTACTTGGTATGCTTTAGTTTTGATGGGCACATTCAAGGATGTTCTTTTCATAATGCTAAAATTCTGGGTTTTGTTTTGGGGGGTATTTTGCTCTGTAATTTTTTTGCTGTGAGTCATACACAAAACATATTTTGAGGTAAACATGGATTTATTAGTGTATTTGAGTCACCTGTGATTCTGAAAGTCTGCTTAATGCAAGTTTTTAATGTTGAACAAAAAGGTGAACATTAGATTACTTTGATGAGTAGAGTTTTAAAAAAAAAATTTAGAATCCGAAAAGCTTTTCATCATGTTAAAAATCATTTTAAATAAAGTCTTCACATTTTCAGTAACTTTTTCATCCTTCCTTGGAACAGAAACACTTGAAATTAAAACATGATTTTTTAAAAATCACGATCCCAGTGGGCTGAGAGGGGCTGCTTCCTTCTCAAAGACTCCTGGGGCTGTTCCGAGGCCACCCGAGGCTGTAAGGTGATGGCCTGCAGGCTCCACTGAACGAACTCGATGGGCCAGGAAATGCCTGTCAGGTCAAACAGGAGAAATGCACTGGACTCCTTTCCCAGGGGTCGGAGTGGGAGAGGTTATTGGAAAGGCTGAGTGTTGAGTCCTCTCTTCCCAGCCCGACGATGGCCCCTTGCGCCATCAGTCATCGTGGCAATAATCCAGGTTGGTGAACACAGCTCTGCAGCCTTTGTCAAAGAAAACCCTCTCCTCTTTGGGGAAGAATGTCAGAAGATGACTAGATTTAGAGATAAAGTTACATCTCAAGAGTTTGCTATTATGCAATGGACCCAAATGTTGTCACAGATAGTACAAAAAACAGTTCCGTTGGATTTGCTTCCTTATATATGAGTGTCACTCATGAAATAAGTAGCATTTTGCCATGATAACATTAGAATTATTTTAAATTCCTGAATGTACAACAGCTAGTGGTAGAACAGAGACAGCTGAGAAGCATGGAGCGTGATGGGAAGAAACGTTTAAATTTTATGCTTTTCTAGACACTAAGCAGAGTGGCTAAGCCATATTCATTTAGTTGAGACTTGAGCAGATGTGAATTCGTTCTTATTAGAATTCATGATTACAAACCGTACATAGTGTAAGTAAATAGCTACTGAGCAGGAAATGGGAAGCTTAACTTTTCCTGTCTCTTAAATATGATCATCTGAGTCATAGTTCCATGCCTAAAAATCAGGGTTTCATAAGTTAGTTCTGCAGCTAAAAGAGTCATTAATCTTTAAATAAGGATTGTTCATTCTGCACTCTGCTAGGGATTGCGTAGTGCTTTTCATGTACTGTACCTTAGAGTGTTTTACTAAGCTGTGAAGTATTTTGGAGATGTGTGATGAATATAAAACTCACATAACCGCAACAAAAGCTGAAGCACTAAGACTATTTGTTAAATCAGAAATCTGCCACACATATTTGATGCTTGACATGCAGAAATAGTAGAGAGCGAAATATGGTGTTTATTTTCTAACAAGCACGAAGAGAATTTTTCAATAAAGACTATTTACATAAAGAAATGTGGGGATGAAAATTCTTCAAGGATTTGAAAGGACAATCTTCAGGATTTAGTGATATAGGATAAAATTTAGGATGTTTAGCTGCACTTACCAAAGAGCACAGGTCTTTCAGGTAGACACCAGGCAGTGTGGCTGCTGGGTTGAAGATTAGTACTGTTCGTGGAGATTACTAAAGATACAGGGGAGGGTTCTCTATGGAGCCAGCTGTTCTGTTCTTCCATGACCCTTTTCAAATAATTTTTTCTAGCCATTATGCTCAATTAAAATTTACCTGCTTAAATTTTGTTTGTGGTTTCTGTACAACCAACACTTGGTTTTTTCATCCATATACCCCAGGACCTAGTGCAGGGTGCAGAGCTTGGAACACCCTGCATGATGAGGTGTGCTGTAGAAATGAAAGGTCAGTATGTCCTAGGGAACTCGCTAGAACAGGAACACCGGTAAAATACAAGGAAACCTTTAGGTGGACAGGTATCTTAGAAGATTGCTCCTTAATCTTTCAATGATGGGTTAATTAATATTTAAATTTGGCTAATTTTCTTGACTGGTAGGTATTCTGAGTTCTAGAAACTAAATCTCTGTACCAGTCAGGATTCAATAAGAGAAAGAGAAACAATAGGAGATACACATTAGAAATTCTTTTTGGCATATTTTTCCATTTATTTAATTCAACTCTGCTGTTCTCAGGTAATACTTTATAGATTTTTAAAATACAGATTTTATACAATTTTAAGCTATGCATTCTCAGCTTAGTTAAGGTGTATTTGACAAATATAATTGTAAGATATTTAAAGTTTGCAACGTGGTGACTTAATATACTCTTGCATTGAGAAAGGATTCCCCCCATCGAGTTCTAATTATCACATCATCATCTCACTTATTTATCTTTTTTTTTCCACTTTGGTGAGAACATTTAAGTTTCTCTCTTAGAAAATTTCAATTATACCCCTGACTGATATGGCTCAGTGGGTCAGGCATTGTCCCACAATCCAAAAGGTCACTGAACAGTGCCTGGGTTGCAGGCCAGGTACCAGGCTGCGAGCACACGAGGAGGAACTGGTGGATGTTTCCTTCACACATAAATGTTTTCTCACCCTCTCTTTCTCCCTCCCTTCCCTTCTCTCTAAAAATGAATAAATTAAACATTAAAAAGAAAAAGTTCAGCTATAACATAGTGTTATTATGTATGGTTACCATGTTTTACGTGAGATCGTCACTTATTCATCTTACAACTGAAAGTTTGTACCCTTTTACCAGCCTGTCCTATTTCTTCCCCAGCACCTAGTAAATGAAAGCACTCTTTGTAAAGGTGGGGGCAGGTTTATGGCAGTGAACTCAGGAGGGTGATGGGGCACCCAAGGACTAGTAAGAAAAAGAAGCCATTACATGGGGGACAAGAGGGTGCATGGCAGGCCACAGAGGGTGATGATCATGGTGGAGGAACTGCTTAATATAAGACTTGTGGTTGTAGGGAGGACACACTTGCAGCCACAGCTGCCTCCTGGCTGGGAGGGCACTGGGGAATGCTCACCTTGGCCTCTACCCTCTCTCACTTGTAACACTCATCTATGTCTCTGATTGGCTTAATCTAATGGAAACCTCAGGGCACGGGATCCAGGCCATGTCATGTACGAAGGCCAGCCTCCCAGGGCAGAGTACAGGTCAGAGAAAAGGAGAAAGTGGGTGCGGAGAGGCCAAAGTGCATAACCAGCACACTTCTGTCTATAGGCTCATCGCCACCCCATACTCCGGACCCCTTCGATGTCCTGAACAGGCACATCGCGTGCCTCAGGTTGTCCGTGCTAGTTATTCTGAGCCTAGGAACTCATGTTCTCAGAGTTGAGCTTGTCCATTTATGAGTCATTCTCATTTTGTGTATTGTTGTGATTACTAGTTCTGTGTATTTGGTGTCTGCATTCCAGAACAAGCCATTGAGCAAACTGGGCCTTGGTTGCCTCATTTGCAAAATACTAGAGTTGGAACAGCTCATGAATTTCATTTTAAAATTTCTTCATAATTCATGATCAGAGAACATAAGTCAAATTTAGACAAATTTACTTTTATATAGCTCTAAGGCAACTGTGAAAATGTTGGTTTTATTATAAGTAAGTTGTGGGTTATGCTTGTTACAAAATAAAAAAAAACTAGAAAGAGAGAATAGTATAATAAAGTTAGAAAAGGGAGGTGTGGGGAATTGCTAATAACACCAAAGGTGGTTGTAATGAAGTCTGAAAAGAGATAAATTTGAAACCTGTAAGACATGGGCTTTAGGAATCAGACATCATCAATTCCTGGGTTAAAAATCAGAAATGCCCGGAACATTTGCATACAAGAGTAAACACAAAATAGTTCCTAGCTTGTGTACTGTCTGTAGCAACGCAAAATCTCTTTATAAACATCTGGTTAAAACCAGAGATTGGGTAGATCCTGAAAGTTTCCAAGAAATAATAAATTGCATATGGAAATTAATAGCACAGAATATATAATTACTCATTTATGGTATATAAATAGCATTGGTGTCTGTTTTTGTTGCTATTAATTTTGGGGGGAAGGCTAAAAAATTAATTATTTTCATATACTTTCTTGGTCTTTCAAACCTAATTTTTCCATAGAAACTTAGATTTTGCAATGCCAAAATCAAGGTATTATTCAAGAACTTTATCTTTGCAAGTGATGACAGGTATATCTGTGTCACATGTCCTGTAAATGAATGCTTTTAGAATTTTATGAGACAACCCAATTAGCAAATCAATCAGACAAAGCCCAATTGTATCCAAACTCTAATCATTTAACTGAACTGAAAAATATCAATTCATATTAAAACTTACCACCTAGGCAAATTTCCTAATAGCTTGAAATCTGACCTGGGTTTTTTATTTTTGTCTGTTGATTTTGGATTTATTTTTACTGCTCAGAAAAATGAACATACCTTAATTTAAGAAGACAAGACTTTTGAGAAATCTGGTAAAATATCATTCTTTATGAAAATCATAAAAATTCTTCCAGTTAATATTCAGTGTAGTGTTCATCAAAGGCTATTAAAAATAAAATTCAATATAATGATTTAGAAGAAAGACAGCAAACTACAGACTACAGTGAAATCTTCTTTCATAATTTACTGTGGTCTACAAAACATTTTTTTTACTTTTTTACATTTTAAATGGTTTTTAATAATCTAAAGAATAATATTTTGTCATAACAATGACATATGGTTCTAATCTATGTGTTCGTAAGTAAAGTTTTATTGGATCTCAGCCCTCTCCATCACTATCCATTGCTGCTATGATGGCAGAGTTCAGCAGCTGGAACAAAGGCCACATAGCTTTGCAAACCCTGAAGTATTTACTGTTTAACACTTGACAGAAGAAGTTTGCCTACCTGTGGCTTTCAGGATTCTATTAAAATTCATTTTCTTTTTTTTAAATATATTTTACTGATTGCAGTTGTTTCATTTTCCCCCCTTCACTCCCCTCCATCCTGCACACCCACTCCCACATTCCCCCCCTTTAGTTCATGTCCATGGGTCCTACATATAAGTTCTTTGGCTTCTACATTTCCTATACTGTTCTTACCCTCCCCCTATCTATTTTCTACCTACCATTTATGCTACTTATTCTCTGTACCTTGTCCCCCTCTCTCCCTTTCCCACTCCCCTGTTGATAACCCTCCATGTGATCTCCATTTCTGTGTTTCTGTTCCTGTTCTAGTTGTTTGCTTAGTTTGTTTTTGTTTTTGTTTTAGGTGTGGTTGTTAATAATTGTGAGTTTGCTGTCATTTTACCATTCATATTTTTTGTCTTCTTTTTCTTAGATAAATCCCTTTAACACTTCACATAATAAAGACTTGGTGATGATGATGAACTCCTTTAACTTGACCTTATCTGAGAAGCACTTTATCTGCCCTTCCATTCTAAACTAAAGCTTTGCTGGATAGAGCAATCTTGGATGTAGGTCCTTGCCTTTCATGACTTGGAATACTTCTTTCCAGCCCTTTCTTGCCTGTAAGGTCTCTTTTGAGAAATCAGCTGACAGTCTGATGGGAACTCCTTTGTAGGTAATTGTGC
Organism: Carollia perspicillata; assembly: GCA_004027735.1. Lineage (NCBI taxonomy): Eukaryota > Metazoa > Chordata > Mammalia > Chiroptera > Phyllostomidae > Carollia > Carollia perspicillata. The sequence goes on from PVKM010032427.1 coordinate 11,428, forward strand.
CCCTTTCTCTTGCTACTTCTAGGATTCTCTCCTTCTCTTTAATCTTCAGTAATGTAATTATGATGTGCCTTGGTGTGTTCCTCCTTGGGTCCAACTTCTTTGAAGACAGAGATATAGAATAGTATTTAAAACATAATGTTCTGCTATCTGTAATCTTCTAAACCCAATATTTTAAAGGCTAATTTTTGTTTTTATAATTTTAAAATAATAAATTAATTCTACATGATATTAATAACACTATATGTTCCCTTTTGTTCAGTTTATTTGGCCTTAGAAATAATTGACAATAGTTGAAATGTTGTAATACAAATATTCTTTTTTAAATGAATCATGGTTACATCAGAAATTTTTCTCTGAAAGAATAATTATGGTTGATATGACATTTTGTAGACTACTGAGATGTAAGGTTTCTTTGAAGGGAAGACTTTCTGTTTTTTGTTGATGAGGCGGGAGGGCAACGAGCTTCAAGATGACTTATCTTTGGTGATGAGGAACTTGAGAGACAATATAGTCAACACTGAAAGTTGCTGAGCACTCTTAGAACCACGGATAAGAGCTAACAAACATACTGTGAATAAATGCTGAATAAGACAGTCTAGGAAAAGGAGATAATAAAAGGAAATATCTGTTAAACTTCAAAGTGCTAAAGGATAATGAAAAAGGAAGATTTAAAGTTTTACAAAAGGAAGAAGTCTTTTAAGAATCTTAATACCAGAGCTACAGTGAAAAAGACAAGCTAGGTGCTGAGTTGTACACTATCATGAGCACAGTGTGTGATAAATCTAGGAATTGGTAACAGCTGGTATGAGAATGAAATTCCCCCCGATGTTTAATATAGTATCAGAATTCACCTTCAGTAGAATTTTGATGTGGTCAACAAATACCATGGATATGACTTACTATGTAGGTTTGAATCCTTTCTCAAACAGAGAATAACGTTTTTTATTTCTGTAACAAGAGATTTAGAAACCAAGCAAGGCATTTCTATCTATCTAACCTTAATTGATTTTAAAGTTTGATCTCCTGTATTTAATTTATTCATTTTTGTATGCACGTCTCATGAGCTTTAGATTCAGATTTGCCTTTGCTGATGTCTATAAAATCTTTACAGATTTTAGGTGAACAAATCACCTAGAATTCTATGTCATGTGCCATCAATCAAGGAATTGTTAACTCGTAAACCAGTTAAATGGTAGTTTTCAGGATTTGTCTCTTAAATTGTCTAAGAGAAGGGTTACAACCATTATTCCTACTTACAAACAAGGTGGGATACATTTGGGGGAAAACATTTTAGTAAAATCAAGCAAAATGCAGATAAAAAAGAGGAAATGGATCTAGATAAAGGAATATGAAAGGTGGAGTTATCCATTATTAATAACAGAAAATGATGTATGGCCATAAGTATTTTCTATGCTATTAGATGATCCATTTTTGCTTGTACATAATTGAAAAAACTGAATCAGAGTAAACATGAAAAAAATTTACAATGAATTTCTATTGCTGTAAATGAGATTCAATGAACATGGTTTTCTTAAAAGAAGAAAATATAATTTATCATTGGAAGTGAAATCTTCCAGTTCTAATCACTGATAGTATACATGAATATCTATTAAATTCAACACTGATTTATTTTTAAAGCCTTGGTTAAACATTTAACACTTTATAACCTTACATTTATAACCTTGTATTCATTATAGAAACCTTGTTTAAACATTGCATAACTTTGAAATATATAGTATTAAATCTATGTTAACAGTAAATGGTAACTATAAAAAATACTTTAAGAAATCTTTAAAAAACCTTATTCTTTCATGGATTTAGCCACACAAATAAACCCATAACTATCTACTCAGACAGAGGGACAGCAACCTTGTTCCATTTTACTTTGAAAAATATCACAGAGCTTGACTCTAAAATTAGTATCTTTGATTTGAATGCAATATACTCCTGAATATTTGTTGAAATTCTCAGAAGAGAGTTCTATTGAACTATTTTTTTTTTATTTGGGGGAAACTATCCTAAATTCATGGACTCCTTGAAATCAAGTCAGTTTTTTTCTTTTCCTTTTTTATTTACGGAAGAGTTGGGTAGGCTACATTTGGTTGCTTTAAATTAATCATCTGTATGACAAAGAAGAAGTAAATTAAATCTTATTTCCAGTAACTAGACCCCAAATACTTATAAAATGTCCAAACAAATTATTTATATTTACATAATGGTAGAGCTGAACTAAGCAAATGAGTACTGAAATGTTTATACCTTTTAGAAAATGTCAGACTCTTTCTTAGCTGCCAGCAGCAGCTACATAAATGACTAATGGAATATTTTCTATATTTACAAATGCATAATTTGACCTATTTAATAAAATGTTTAAAAACTGTCCACATTTTGATAAAACATTTTAATTCTCAGTGTTTTAAGTTGGGAAAATCTTTCAATTATGCTCACTAAAATAAAGATAAACGTAAGAAACAGAAGAAAAGCAGATTATTTTCAGGATGACAGAACGAAGATCTTTGAAAATCCACACCTCAATGAAGCATCATGACAACTTTCAAAAAATGTCCAAATCAAGTTTTTAGTACTCTAGGAACTAACAGAAGGCTTGCAGAAATCTGCAGAACAGTATGTAGGAAAACTGGCTGAATTTCATTTAACAACAGGCAGCTTTTTGATATTTTAATATTGCCTAACCCCATATTCCTCTCCTTAGCTCTACATGCTAGGCTTGAAAACCAATAGCCTTTTAACTGCAATGGCTGTGAAAACCAGTACCTTAGGGGGGAAAATGGGCTTGGAATGTTCCAAAAGTCAGAAATCATCACTATTTTGACCTAACTAGCAGCTTGCTGAAAAGTTTGGTTGTCAGGATTTTCCTTTATTCGACCTAACTCAGAACACTCTCTGCTTTATCCTCAGAATATTTGTTGGAAAAAAATAGTAGCAATTGTTTACCAATACTGCTTCCTGAGGTGGCATTAGCATACAGAGATGATGAGAGGATGGTCAAGAACCCTGAAGGGAAACAATGTGGAATGGGATCCATAGGAGGCTTTGGAAACATATTTTTGGGAATCCAGAAAGCAACATGCATGGAAAGGACTGTTCACATGTCTAGGAAAGATGTGAAAAGGTCCTAATCTCTCACCTCTGGTTGAACTTTAGGCTCCGTGTGAGTGTGAAGCGAAGGCTAAGACACAGTTGTAAACCTTCTGCCATTGAAGATGTGCTGCAGAATCCACAAAGAGGCCTTCAGCAACGGCTGGGAACTGATCGATTCTAAGACTTTAAGTATATCTCTGTCAGATCATTAACTGACCTGTAAGATAACTAATCAGTGACTTAACTAGCTACAAAGAACTAGGATTACAGATTCAAAAATTTTAAAGAATTTGTCCAGGAAGTCACAAAATAATCCAACAACAATAACAACATAGCAACAGAAGTCGACCCTGGACAAGGGAATCAAATTTCCCATTATGTTATTTAAAATCTCCAATTTTTTACGAAACAATATAAAGCATGCAAAGAAATAGGAACGTATGGCCTATATATGGTGGGGGGAAGCAGTCAATAAAACCTCTTTTTGAGGAATCTTAGATACTGGATTTGGACTTTATATTCACTATTATACAAATAACTAAAGGAAACAATGTCTAAAGAATTAAAGGACTTTTTTCTTCTCTGCTTCTGCGCCCTCTGCCACAGCCATGCTCCATCACAGCATCAGTCAGGCCAAGAAGCATCCAAGTTTGATCCCGCTGTTTGTATGTAGTGGGGCCAGAGGTACTGGAACAGGCCTGTATGTCATATGCCTGGCATTGTTCAATCCAGATGTCTCCTGGGACAAAAAGAATAACCCAGAACTCCGGACTAAGCTGGGTCCCAATGAATAATGTAAGTTCTACTTAGTGAATATAAACTACAGCAAACTGAAGAAAGAAGGTCCAGACTTCTAAATGAAATGTTTCACTATAATGCTTCTTCGAATAAAGGTCTTCCAGAAGACATCTGCATGGGTTTCCCTTTAACCAGGAAATATTTCCCCTCCAAATGCATGAAATCATGTTGGTATATTCTGTGGGGGTTTATACTGATTAATAAATATTTGAAACTGAAAAAAAAAGAATTAAAGGAAAGTACGAGAACAATGTCTCGAGAAAAAGAAAAGAGTGATAAAAATATGGTTTATAGAACAAACTAATAGAAATTTTAGAATTGTAAAGTATATTAACCAAAGTGATAAATAATCAGTGAAGTTGAAGACAGTCTCACTGAGATTATCCAGGATAAGAAACGGAGATAAAAAATAATGAAGAAAGAAATGAAGAAATTTTAGAGAGTCTAAAAAATTACCAAGTATATTAACATACCCATAAGAGTTCTAAAAAAAGAGAAAAATACAGACAGAAAATTTGACAAAATAATGGCTGAAAATTTTCCAAATTTGATTAAAAATACTAATATGGCTGTACAAGAACCTCAAACAACTTCATCACCTACATGGGGTTCTTAATAAGATCAACACATTTGTTTCATCAAAAATCATGGAGGCCAAGGTAGTGAGATGAAATATTCAAAATGCTGAATGAAAAAAAGCATTATGAATTCTAAATTCAGCAAAACTATCCTTCAAAAATAAAGAAGAAATTAAGACAAAAGCAAAAAATAACAATTTAATAATAATAATTTAAGACTTAAATGCCCACTTTCAATAACAGATACTTAAGTTATATAACAAACTAATTGGGCCTATCAGACTTCCCTAAACACTCAACACGACACTAGAATATACATTCTTCTCAAGGCACATTGAACAACTTCTATGATAGACCACATATCAGGCTATAAAGAAGTCTCAATTTAAAAAAATTAAGTCATATAAAATATATTCTCTGACCACAATGTAATAAGATTTGAAATGATTATTAAAGGGCAACTTGGAAAATTCACAATGCTGTGATGGATTTTTAT
>PVKM010032428.1:0-16395 GCA_004027735.1 Carollia perspicillata
ATGAGTCTGTCTCTGTTTTGCTTGTCAGTTCAGTTTGTTCATTAGATTCCACGTATGAGTGAAATCACATGGTATTTGTCTTTCTCTGACTGGCTTATTTCACTTAGCATAATGTTCTCCAGGTCCACACGTACTGTTGCAAAGGGTAAAATTTTCTTCTTTTTTACAGCCAAGTAGAATTCCATTGGGTAGGTGTCCCATACATAGTTGTTTTATCCACTCAGTTATTGATGGTCACTTAGGCTGCTTCCATGTCTTTGCTATTATAAATAATGCTTCAATGAACATAGGGATGCTCTGTTCTTTCAGATTAGTGTTTTTGGTTCCTTCAGATATATTCCCAGAAGTGGGATCACTAGGGCAAAAGGCAGGTCCATTTTTAATTTTTTGAGGTATCTCCATACTGCTTCCCACAGTGGCTGGACCAGTCTGCATTCCCACCAACAATGCAAAAGTGTTCCCTTTCTCTACATCCTCACCAGCACTTGTTTGTTGACTTATTGATGAGAGACATTCTGACAGGTATGAGATGATATCTCATTGTGGTTTTAATTTGCATTTCTCTGATGATTAGTGATGTTGAGCATCTTTTCGTGTCTATTGGCCATTTGTCCTCTTTGGCAGAGTGTCTGTTCAGGTCCTTAGCCTATTTTTTAATTGGGTTGTTTGTTATTTTGGTGTTGACTTTTGTAAGTACTTTACAAATTTTGGATATTAACCACTTATCAGATGTATTGGACAGTATGTTCTCCCAAACAGTGGGTTGTCTTTTTATTTTGTTGATGTTTTCCTTTGCTGTGCAAAAACTTTTTAGTTTGATGAAGTCCCATTTGTTTGTTTGTTTATTTATTTATTTATTTTCCCTTGCCTGGGGAGATAGATCTGATAAAAAAATTTTGTGAGAAATATCTGAGATTTTGATGCCTACATTTTCTTCTAGGATTTTTATGGTTTCAGGTCTAACATTTAATTCTTTGATCCATTTTGAATTTATTCTTGTGTGTGGTATGAGAAGGTGGTCTAGTTTCATTTTTCTGCACATATCTGTCCAGTTTTCCCAATACCACTTTTTGAATAAACTATCTTTAGCCCATTGTATGTGCTTGCTTCCTCTGTTGAATATTAATTGACTATAAAGGTGTGGGTTTATTTCTGGGCTCTCTATTCTGTTCCATTAATCCATGTGTCTGTTTTTATGCCAGTACCAGGCTGTTTTGATTACTATGGCTTTGTAGTATAGTTTGATATTAGGTAGCATGATTCCTCCAACTTTGTTCTTCTTTCTCAGGGATTGCTGTTGCTATGCAGGACCTTTTGTGGTTCCATATAAATTTTTGAAAAATTTGTTCTAGTTCTGTGAAATACATCATTGGAATCTTGATAGGAATTTCAACATAATACTGGAAGTCCTAGCCACAGATATCAGACAACAAGAAGAAAAAAAGGCATCCATATTGGAAAGGAAGAATTAAAACTGTCTTTATTTGTAGATGATGTGATACAGTACATACAGAATCCCAAAGATTCCACCAAGAAACTACTAGGACTGATAAATGAATTCAGCAAAGTAGCCAGATACAAAATTAATATCCAGAAATCAGTTGCATTTTTATATGCCAATAATGAACTGACAGAAAGGGAAATTTTTAAAAAATCCATTCACAATTGACTGGAAAAGAATAAAATACCTCGGAGTAAACCTATCCAAGGATAAAAGACCTGGACTAGGAAAATTATAAGACACTGAAGAAAGAAATTGAAAAAGATACAAATAAGTGGAAGCACACACCATGTTCATGGATAGGAAGAATTAACATCTCATAGTACTAAGGGGCACAGTAATTCTTGTGAGCAGGGATATTGCTTCCCCTCAGGCTGATGGCACTGGAGAGGAGTGCTTTGCCTGAGAAAGGCGGCCTCTGCAGTGTGGGGAATGACTCAGCATAGGGATCCTGGTAGCGGTTCCTTCAGTTTTCTCGCCAGAGCCACCAGCCCCAGACTCTCCTCAAGTGTTGCTAGTCCACTCTGCCTTCCCTCTGCCAGAACCCAGGGTAAGTGCTGCAAACGAAATTTTTTTGTGTTGGCCCTTTAAGAGGCTCTCTGAGTCTCCAGCTGTCTGTCCCTGGCAGACAGAAATCCTGCTGCTTTTCACAGCTGGATATTATCTGAGTTTCTTTCCAGCTCTGCTGCTGTAGGCTGGGGAGCCCAGCTTGGGATTTAGACCCCACACTTCTCAGGGGGACTCCCCAGGCCACTGAAATAACCCTCCAGAACCTCAGCTGCTGCCTGTGTGAGCCCAGTCAGCCCTCGAGTGCTTCCTCTGCACTCCCTACCAGTCTTGTTGTGATGAAATGGTTTCTTCTGTCTGTCCTTGGTTATGAGGCTTCCCTCCCGCTAGTGCTCAGTTGGTTATTCTGGACGATTTCTCTACAATTTAGTTGTGATTCCAGATTGGTCCTGGGAGGAGGTTAGTGTAGCTTCCATTTACTCCTCCACCATCTTGAATCTTGATAGGTATTTGTGTATCTAAACATAGAAAAGGTACAGTTAACGTATGGTATAAAAGATTAAAAAATGGTGTACCTATACAGGGTACTTACCATGAATGGAGTTTACAGGACCAGAAGTTGCTCTGGGTGAGTCGGTGAGTGAGTGGTGAGTGAATGTGAGGGCTCAGGGCATACTGTACCCTTCTGCAGGCTTTATACATACTGTAGTCTTGGGCTACACAACATTTATAAAACAACACAAGACTAAATGTAGCATAAGAGGAAATGATGCAATCAAGAGATGCAGGAGAAACACGAGTGTATGAGGCTGTTCCTGGCCTAAACAGCATATTGTTTTCCAGCAAACTTTTTCAGTAGAAGTAGTATACTCTACAATAATGATACAAGTTACAGTATAGTAAGTACATAAACCAGTAACATAGCTATTTATTATCATAATTGAGTATTATGTACTGTACACGATTGTATGTGCTATACTTTTATACAATTAGCCGATCAGTAGGTTTGTTAACACCAACATCACCGCAAACACATGAGTAATACATTGTGCCCCGACATTGTGATGCTACGATGTCTCTAGGTGATTACACTTTTTCAAGGTCATTATAATCTTATGGGACCACCGTTGGATATGTGGTCTCACATTGATCAAAACATCTCGATGCAGCATATAACTGAAAATTTATTTAACCCTTATAAAGCTTCACAAGATAAGCACTCTTACTATCCCCTTTACACAGCTGAAGAAGCAGAGGCATAGAAAGGTTGAGAAAATTGCCAAAGATCTTGAAGCTGGTAAGAGGCAGTTGTAGGGTTTGAGCTTAAACTCTGGCACCAGAGTTTAGACCAGACCGCACCCCCCACTTTTAAAAAAAGATTTTATTTACTTATTTTTAGACAGAAGGAAAGAGAGGAAGAAAAAGAGGGAGAGAAGAATCAATGTGTGGTAGCTTCTCACACACCCGCGACTGGGGACCTGGCCTGCCACCCAGACATGTGCCCTGACTGGGTATCGAACTGGCAAGCTCTTAGGTTTGCAGACCGGTGCTCAACCCACTGAGCCACACCAGCCAGAGCCAGAGTCCAGATTCTTAACAATGACTCTGTCAAGTTCCACAAGTTAAGTGAACTGGGAATTCTGGATTCTGGTCCTCCTGGGAGGGGCACATCTTCTCTGTCTCCGCTCAGGTTCAAGTTCAGCTGCTGTGTCCTCCCTTGAGTGAGGAGTTCTCCTTATACCTTCTCATGAGTGTCTATAAAATTATAGAAAATGCAGCCTAGTCTCTAGTGGCAGAAAGCAGCTTGGTATTTGGCCAGGAGTAGGGGACAGAGGAGGGAATACAAAGGGGCTTGAGGTTTGGGGGAGAAATATATTTTCATTATATTGGTTGTGGCCATAGTTTCATAGATATGCACATATATCACACTTATCACATTATGCATTTTAAATATTGCAGGTCATGGTATGTCAATCATACCACAATCATTCTGTTAAAATTTTTTTGTTGACTGGAATCAAATGTATTCAAACAGTTCTCTCTTTGTTTTTTTATATCTTTCTCTGTTTTTAAAGTTCCCTCCAGTGAGCTTTTATGGTAGAAAATGAACATATACAGCTTTTACTTTTTTAAAGCAAATATTATACAGGGCTAAGACAGCATGAATAATTTTACAGGAACATTGTGAGTTAAGTAGTCCTTTGTGAGCTCATCTGGGAACTAAATCACAATTTATAACGAGGCTGCTGGGAGGAAAATGTGCTTTCCATTCCAAACACTGATTTCGAGCTGAACTTCCAGAACAGTTGGTTTGTTTTTCTTTTAGATCTCTCAGCAGCAGGGTCCTTTGTTTCAGGTTTTATTCACAAGAGTTTCTTTCATTTTTCTTGTGGATACTTTTTTCACAGTGAGTAAAATGGCCCTTAAAAATTCAGCAATATTTGGTGTGGGAAACGTAGATGAGGACTGCGTCCAGGCAAGTTTTCCTCTTGATCCCCCAGGAAGCGCTCCCAACGTGGTGACGGTGGGAAACAAGACCCTGAACATCGCACCTTGTTCCTGCAAATGCCTGCCTCCTAGCTCACGGGGCCCTGGCGACCCAACCGCTTAGTGCGTTGCTTTCTCTCCCCATACACAGTCTCCCTAAAGCCGTCACCCCCAACGGGCAAGGCTTAAGTCAGGCTGCTGTCATAGGAGAGCTTCTACCCCACCGGTTGCCTCTGTGGAGTCTGTCCTGCTGCACCCATCAGGCCTGAACGAACGCTTGTTTTCCAGACAAGTTCTCGCCCTGGGACCTTTCTGCAGGCAATGATGCACAAAGCAAAAAGCAGGGTGGGAATTTCTGAATTGGTGGGACTCCTGCTGGTTCTCAGGGCAGAGGGACAACAACCACATCCAAGTGAAGTTAGACTTGCTAGAGCCTAAACGCCACTCTCTAGGAAGACTTAGGGAACACTGAGAAGGCGTTACATGGAAGTTACAGGGGCTTCTCAGGATCACAAGGGTAAAACTGTATTTCCCCACTTCCTGCTGCCTTGGAAACCTCACACACTCTTCAAGACACAACCTGACGGCACCGTGGTCTATTGAGAAGAGCTCAATCGGGATGATGTTACGCTTTTTCTTTGACTGCCCAACAGAGGATCGGCCTGTCCCCCTTCATGCGGTGCTCTGATGGCCCTCATCACATTCTGTTGAACTTTCCTGCTTATCTCAGAGGGAAACCGATGTTTTCCTTCTACGAATCTGTCCCAGCAGCCAGTGGAGCTCTGGACACATAGTAGGTGCTCAACAATGTATGTATGCCATGTGCATACTGCTTCCTGACAAATTCCAAATGACTAATGAAGCTTACATAAATGCATTCTTCGAAGGTAATTAAGGGAATAGTGTAGGAACAACCCTAGAGGCTTCTCATTATTTAAGTTTGCCCTTACTGTGGTTACTTCTGCAAGTTTCTTAGCGAGCTCAGGGGAAGGACAGTACTACAGTTGCATTAAGTTGTGTGATTTCCTCATTCTGTTACCCTGACTCAAGAAGTCTCTTGTTGGAAAGTAATGTCTAAGTCATTGTACTCAGCCTCAGAGTCAATGTGCTCTGTCATTTTACTTGCAAGGTACAGATCTCAGAAGCATCTGTCTTAGAGCAACCCTGTCCGTTTGCACTGAGCTATTATATGTTTCATAAGCACAGAAGCCTGTTCCTAGGTTTTGATTTCAGCTTTGTTCTTCTTCGCTGTGTCTTGTATTTGCACACATGCCCTGTCAGTGACCTACACACTGCACCCGAAAGAATGAGGGAGGTGAATCAGGCCTGAAGGCGAAGCCCCAGGTCGGGCAAGCGCAGCAACTCTAGCGGCGGGCAGACAGACTCCCAAAGGGTTCTCCCAGCTGAGCCTGTGGCGCAGCTCTGTGGGTCTTATTCACAGGGCTGTGCTGACTGTGCTGAAACCACCCCACCCTCACCGCAAAGGTACCACCCACGAGATTGCTGATTGCACTGTGCCAGCCATTTGTCCAATTGTCCAGGTGTTGAGAACTCAAATGTCTGTAGGGGTCGAACAAATAACCTGTCGCACCTTGTTGTACAAGGTGCGACAATAGGCAGTCGTGGGAACTGCAGTAAACTGGAGATGGCAGCTGGAGAAAAATAAAGTCAGATTCCTGCCTCACTTTTTTATATCAAAATAAATGGGGGGAATTGCCTCAATCGATTGTATGTATAGTTGATCTCAATGACTCAAAGCAATAACTAAGTCTTTTTTAAAGACCTAGGAAATGAAGATGTCCACAGGCAGATAAAACCATGTTACATTTTCTTACTAAACTACATGTAAAAAGGATTGCCTGCCATGCTTCAGGCAATGCAAAAGAGGGCAGGAAAACCCACCGAATACTTTGGAACAGATAAGACAAATTTCAGAGTACTAGGAGGCTGATTTGATTGACTTACGAACTGAGTGGAACCCTCATTAAGGCATGGTATCATGACTTTGTTGGGATTTCTTTCTTACTTTGTGAACCCAAAATAACAGTGCATCCTGCAGTCGATGTTACCTCAGAAGTACCTAGAAATGTCTGTGCGTGTGCACACGTCTCAGGAAGAGCCCGGAAGAGGGGACGCCTTGGGGGAAGCAGCGCTAAGGGCTTGGGAGACAGTGTGTTTAAACCCTTTTGTAGCTTTTGAATTTTGTGCCAGATACAAATATTATCTACTCAAAAACTTAAAGAGTAATTTTTTGAAAATGGTAGCTGTCTATGTGCTAATGTGGAGCGAAACCCAAGATATAGTGTTAATTAAAAAATACAGTAAGTAGATACATAAAGTAGCTCCAATCCCAGGCTCAGTGTTCCTGGAGCTTCTAATTTTTCAAGGAAAGCTCGAAATCTCAATTTTGTGTGAAATTTGCTAATTTTTTAAGTTGACAAGCAATTCAAATTCTTCTAAACATGAGTAGGATAATCAAACCCCTCTGTGAGTGGTGTGTGGTCCTTGCACTGACACTCTGGGACAGCAGTGGTTCCTGATGGCGGCCCTGTTGCAGGCGGTTATGCGTGGTTTGGGGGCACCTGCCCAGGGGGTGAGCGGAGGCTGAAATCCCACCTCGTTCCCTTCTCACTGAGCCATGGGGCCTTGCGCAGAGCTGCGCGTCAGGGCACAGGTGCCCAGGGTACAGAGGTGCCTGCCCTCTGCTTGCCAAGCACTGCACCAAAGTCACCCATAGGGGGCGTCTTCTTCCAATTCAAGTCAAGATGGTCTACTGATTAGTGATGGCCCTGCCTGATGGAGAAGAGATCATTTTTTGTGTGATGAAAATTAAATGCAGATTTTTTTGTCTTAACGGATTCTTCCTCACCCTCTTGGCTTAAGAACTTGTTGAGCTGAAAGATCTGCTCTCAGAGGCCCAGGTGGAGTGCGTTCCACACAGCTGCACAGACACTGAGTCCCTTGCTGGTCTTGGCTCTTTTGGGACTGACCAAGTCAGACATGGCAGGTTGTCAAGGAGACAGGGTTTTTTTTTTTTTGCCCTGTTTGGTTGAAAAAAATCTGCCAAAGCTTTTGCACTCACCCCTCCCTTCTGTAGCTGAACTCACAGCCCGTGGCTGTCAGCTGTACCTGCTCACCTACCCACAAGCCAGCCCATCACACTGAAGCAAAAGGAAATCAAGTTAAATCAGGAGGGATTTGTTGTCCTGAGAATTCGTTGAGATACTGCACTCAGGGTGCATAGCACAGCGACTGGCACCTAGTGAACTCTCAGCGAGTGGGCACTTATTTTTCAAAATAAATGGAGATAGAGGGTTCGTATGTTCTTTTGCAATAGAGTATCAAAGCCCTAAGCTGCCACTCTCAACTCCCCCAAAACACTGGTCACTCACTACCTGTTACGGATTCTCTTAAATTTGGAGGCTTCCGTCTAAATGCCCTCCGTCAGCACTGGGAAGCAGGAGAGGAGGCTGAGGGAAAATGGGAGGCAGAAAAGCCACTCTTGCCCATTGGCTGTTTGAAAATCTCTATTCAGAAATGTCAACTCTGCCTAAGTTTTGCCCAGATTTGCTAAGCAACTGGCTGTTGTGTGAGTTGGGACCTTGACTGTGACTTGAAACAAAGCAATCCACAGACTTTTCACCCCCTGCACCCCCCGCACCCCCACACCCCATTCCCACCACACTGACGGGTGAAAACCAACCTTCAATGTAGGGGAATGTTCCCAGTCTAGGCCCGTTTCTTCAAAGGAAAATAGTGGCGATTAAAGCAAGGCAATGATGGCATCTGTCTCACTGGGTCGTTTTCAGGATTCGATGAGGTGGTATCTCTAAAGGGCTGGGCACAGTGGCTGGCACACGGGGGGCCTTCCGTCACTATGGGCGGGGATCAGCACCGGGAGGCAGGACCGTGCACTTCCTTCCCTCGTCACACACTCACCGAGTGCCTTCTGCCTCTCTCTGCCAGGCCCTGTGTAGACTCACGCTCGCGGACAGGCCCTTCAAGTTGTTTGTGGTCTCACAGAGCAATCGATTAGGAGAGGGGGAAAGACAGGTCACAGGGCTGCATGGTGAGCCGGCATCTCGAGGCAGCAGGAGCCTGGCTGGACTGTGGGAATTTTGTGTTCTGCACAGTGTACTTGATTCTTGTTGTTACTGGTACCATGGCTTGAATTTCATCTTCCAAATGGGGTCATGTGGAATCAGTAATTCAGTTATTTTAGCCAAGCCATGACGCATAGCATAAAAGGAATCTTCAGCTCACCTAATACATTCCTCCCACCGGTCCTCAAGAAGGTCAATGCCGAAATAATCCATAATACCCAGTTTTAACCATTTCCACACTGGGCCTTTCATGGAAGAGACTTACTGGTCTCTCTGGAGAGGCACCTATTTAAGAGTTCTCCAGTTAAGGCAACTTCTGTCTCATATACTGCAATTCAATTTTTGTGCAGTAAATCAAGCAAATTTTCTCTTAGTGAAGGGACGCGAGCCCGGCAGAATTTCTAGGTCACGTGTCACTCACTACCCTTGGCACTCCTGCTGAATCTATCCTTGAGAGTGGTTCTTGGCCATGTTCAGATTTCTCATGGCAGGAGGCCTTAGACTGCTATCCTGCTGCATTTCTCAGGGAGCATAGTCAGTGAAAGGCCTTCCCGAGATTCCATGGTTAAACTTTAGTAACCCTGGAGGCATGCATCATTGTTCCAGAAGTTTTAGGGATGTGCACTGCCTGGGCTGGACTCCAGAGTATGTCTGTCTTGCTTTTTACAGCGGTGTCTATGGCATCAGTAGGGCGGCACCTGCAGGAGTTGAGGGCCACGAGGTTCAGGGTACCCTAACTCACCTGTCTCTCGCTCAGTCAAAAAGTTCATTTCATCTCAGCTGGCATGAACTGGGCATCTCCTGTGTGCCCAGACCTGGGCCAGCACACAAATATTTGGAAGATCATAGAGTTCTGTAGGTCCTCAGGTGCCAACAGAGTGCAGCCTGTAAAATGCACAGGTGTATTTATTTGCTAGACACAAATTATTGAGACTTAAGTGAGCTTGGAGTTGGAAGAGAATTTAGGAATTCTCTAGTACTCAAGGGTCCCTTCTCCATAATCCCTAGTATCTGACTTTCCACTTGAGCGTACATACCGCTCGGGAGGGAGACATCGCTCCTTCCAATGGACATTGTTCCCCTGCTACCCAGAGCTCTTGACATTAGGATCTCTGAGGTTAAAGTGCAGAAATACGTGTGTTTTACATGTGTCAGAGGGCATTGCTGTGAAGCTGAGTTTAGAAACTTTTTAATTAGGGGATTTTCCCCTCTAGTTCAACTAGTTCCCACCATGAAGCTGTTCGTGGCTGAGATTAAGTTGGCCACAGGCTCTGTACGGGTCTGAGACCTGTCATTCCCACTGGACTGTCTTGTGGCCTTCCACAGCTCATGCGGTTCCTGGTGCCTGTGACAGAGCCCAGAGAGTCAGCTCTGCAAATGTTGCTTCAGCTCTCAGGCCCCTGCACACTGAGTTATGAGTCCCAGTGTTCACAGGTAAGTCTATAATCTTCGTCTGTAAAAGCTCACCCCTGCCACACAGAACCAGGGGCGCTCTGAGCAGCCTTCTGTGGCAGCCCTGCTGCTGGAATTACTCGTGGCAGCTTTACGAGTTGTTTTACTATCTGGTAAAGTTTTATGCTTTTTTTTCCTTAATAAATGAGGGAAGAATTCTTTGACCATAGTACGCAAACGCCACCTTCAGGAAGGAACTGTCATATGCTCGTTAAGCCTCAAGGAACGTAGTTTCTTTCCCTTTATGAGACCTTTCAAAAGTCTTCAGATCAACATACAATTTCTGTTTTTATAAAACTTTACTCCAGGTTTTTAAGAAAGATACTTTTATAGAGGAGTTTTAGAATCACAGAAAAATTGAGCAGAAAGTGCAGGTTTCCCTGCTATCACATACGCACGATATCGCCCACCAGAGTGGCAAGCTTGTTACCCTTGATGGACCTTCATTATCTCCCACACTCCGTAGCTTACATTATGGTTCGCTCTTGGTGTTGCACACTCCATGGGTTTGAACAAACATCATGTATAAATGTGTACTGTGTTCACGATTATAGTACCATATAGAATAACCTCACTGCCTTAAAAACCCCGTGTTCCACCCCCCCTCCCCTCTAACCCCTGCCAAATCACTGATCCTTTTACTCTCTGTATAGTTTTACAGAACATCATGCAGTTGAATCGTATTGTATTTTGTCTTTTCAGGTTGGCTGTTTTGCTTAGTAATATGTATTTAAGGTTCCTCGATGTCTTTTCCTGGCTTGAGAGATCATTTTGTTTAGCGCTGAGTAGTATTCCACTGCCTGGCTATCATCCAGTTTATTCGTTCGCCAGTGGAAGAACATCTTGGTTGTGTCCGAGTTTCGGCAATTATGAATAAACCTGCCGTAAACATCAGTGTGTAGGTTTATGAGTGGACGTAAATTTTCAACTCCTTTGGGTGAATATCAAGGAGAAGTATTGCTGGATGATGTAAAAGTATGTTTACTTTTATAAGAAACCTCAAACTATCTTTCAAAGTAACTATCCAATTTTCCATTCCCATTAATGATGAGCGAGAGCTCCTATTGCTCCACATTCTTGTCAGCACTTGGATTGTCATTATTTTGAATTTTAGCCATTCTAATAGGTGTGTAGTGGTATCTCATTGCTGTTTTAATTTGCAATTCCCCAGTGACATATAATGTAGAACACCTTTTCATATACTTACTGGCCATCTGTATATCTTCTTTGGTGAGATATCTATTCAGGTCTTTTGCTTATTTTTTCAATGGGTTTTTCCTTTTGCATCATTGGGCTTTAAGAGCTCCCGTATAGTTTGAATAACAGCCTTGTGTCACGTGTCTTTTACGAACACCTTCTTCCAGCCTGTGGCTTGTTGTTCACTCTCTTGACAGTGTCTTCTGCAGAGTGAAGTTTTTTTAATTTTAACGAAGTCCTGTTTGTCACATTTCTTTCACCAAGTATGACCTTTGGTGTTGTATCTAAGAAGTCATCACTATACCCAAGACCATGTACACTTTCCCCTAAGTTATCTTCTAGGAGTTTTACGGTTTTGCACTTTACATTTAGTTCTATGATCCATTTTGAGTTAATTTTTGTGAAGGGTGTAACATCTGTATCTAAATCCATTTTTTTTTTGGCATGTGGATGGATAGTCACATGTTCCAGTTCCATTGGTTTTAAAGACTGTTTTCTCATTGTATTGTCTGTGCTGCTTTGTGAAAGACCAATTCACTGTGTTTATGTAGGTCTATATCTGGGCTCTCTATTTTGTTCCATTGGTCTATTTGCCTCTTAATTTTTTTTTTTTTTGCCAATATCACACACTGTCTTGATTACTATAGCTTTATAGTAAGTCTGGATTTGGGGTAGTGGCAATTCTCTGACTTTGTTCTACAACATTCTGGGTCTCTTGTTGTACCACATAAACTTTAGAATCAGTTTGCTAATACCAACATAATAACTTGCTGGGATTTTTATCAAATTGCATTAAGTGTATAGATCAATTTGGGAAGAGCTGACATCTTGGTGTAGATAATCTTTCTATCTGTGAACATGGAACATCTCTCCATTCATCTTGTTCTTGATTTCTCTCATCAGAGTTTTGTGGTTTTTATTGTATAGGTCTTGTATAATTTTATTACTTTTATACCTACCTAAGTGTTTTATTTGCTAATGTAAATGGTATTGTGTCTTTAAATTCAAATGTCATTTGTTTATTGCTGGTCTATAGGAAATCAACTGACATTAGTGTAGTAACTTTGTATCTTGCAACCTTTCTATCAATGTTTATTAGTTTCAGGTGTTTTTTGTTGATTCTTTCAGATTTCCTGCATAGAAGATCATATTATCTGTGAACAAGGACAGTTTTGTTTTTTATTTCTAAATTTGTATATCTTTTATTACCTTTTCTTGTCTCATTGCATTAGCTAGGACTGCTGGGACAATATTGCAAAGGTGTGGTGTAAGGGGACATTCTTGCCTTATTCCCGATCTTAGTGGGAAAGTTTCCAGTCTCACTATAAGTGTGATATTAGCTATAGGTTTTTTGTAGATATTCATACAGTTCATTTTAATCTGTTGTATGTATCTTAGATATTTTGAAATATTACTAAAGAATGGAAGCAATGGGCACTAAGGCAACACTGAACTATGAAAGCAGGTTAGTTACAAATAGTTAAGAGTACTTTAAATCAGCTGGTTAGAGAAAATTATTTATAAGCAGTTTCACATTAAAATCCAGGAAACACGCACTTAACTGTCTGGTGACTTCATTTCAGTCTTGGATGGAAAAGACATCTACCCGAGAAGAAAAACTATTGTGTTGATTTGCCCCTAGTCTATGTGTTGTTAAATGAATTCTTTCCTAACTGGCTATAATTAAGTATAATGGATCCTACCCCTGCAGTCTGTATTTTGTTTACTGTTAGCATTGTGATGGTGTAATCATTTATTATGCCTTTCAACATTTCTTTGTGTGACAACTGCTGTAGTAAAAACCCAAAGAAGTTTGAGTCAGTTTCTTCCTCCTAGGGACTTACAGATCCACCAGGGAGCTTCATGCTGGAGAGAGACGGCAAGAGACAGTGCGGCAGACTGTAACTGATCATCAGGTGAGTAATGCTGGCTATAAACGCAAAGAGTCCGGGATACAGCGGACCGTGTGGATTGGCGGGGCTGTGGAAGGTCTTGGAGAGAAGGCAGTAAGAGGCTGGTTCACTTGGGGTAGGTCGGATTGCAAATGTGAAAGCGAGAGAGAGGGAGAGGCATTGCTCCCAAGCATCTGGTCAGCATGAGCAATGGCTAGTAGTTGGGAATAAGCATGACATGAGCATAAGAATAGCATAGGCAGAGCACGGAAAGGGGTTTACATGGATGTTCATGGGTAAGTATCTCCTTCAGGTGTGATTGCTAGTAGATCTATTTTCTGTAATGATAGGAGAGGATTTTCACACTTTTACAGAACAAAGTACTGTGATGTAGCTTCACAGGTTATGTTGCTCATTATAAATTATTGCAACCATCAGAAATACGATAGAATGATTAAATTATCCTGCTTTTAGGAATGTTGGGATACAGCTTGTCCTTTCCCCCTTCCCCCCTCTACATTTTGGAAGGCACTGAGGGAACCAGCCTGGCAGAGCAATGGCGGCGGCGTTGTAGGTGGGCTGAAGGCAGATGTTCATAATGGCTGGCTTCCATTATTTGAGTCTCTCTCTGGACCCCTCTTCCTGAAAATAGGAGTCTCTTTGCCCAGAGAATGACAACCCTTTATTATCACCATCAAGACAGAATGGGCTGCTGCATTCACAGAAAAATGCCTAGTACGCCAAAAATGAGTAACTTCAGATTTCATGCTGCTTTCAGTGGAGCCCTGATTTTCCATTTCTTTGATAACCGGACGTTTCCTGCATGTATGGCTTATCATTATCAGGTTTTAATACATGTGAGGAGCCTGCATTACAGGGCCGAGGGCACTAATGCTAGAGGTTGCCACTGTTAACCCTCCGAGGAGTAAGATGGAGAATGCAAATGTTAATGCTGCTCTCTGGGGTCAGAGGACACAGGGCTGTCAACCATATCCGTAGTTCCGGTCCTCCTCTGGGGGAGTTTAGGAGTCACAGTAGCAATTACAAAAGCTATATAAGGGTCTCAATATCAACTTTCCAAAGCCAAGTATTGTGAGTTTCAAAAAAGGGTACAAGTATATTTCTATCTTCAAAGTGCTGTTTACAAAATCTCCAACTCTGAAAGACAGTGGTGTTATGTATATATTCTCTTGAAGAGCTTTTTTGATTAATGTGTATTAAAGATGACATTTGTTAATATATTCAACTCATGTTTACTGAGCACTCACTTTGCAAAAAGCTCATGCTTGGGTAAAGGGAAACGGTGGGGAACAAAACCGCTAGTCATTGCTTTCAAGGTATTTAGAGTCCAGCAGGAAAGGCAAAAAACAAACCTTAGCAATGAAATGCAGTGAGTGCTCACACGGGAAAAGTACAGGGGGAGCATGGAGCAAAAGGACCTACTCTAGTCAGATGAATAAATAAGAAATTAGCCTGTCAATGGGAAGAGGAAGAGTGCTTCAAGAAGAGGGACAGCCCAGGCAAAGGACCAGTACTGCTGGAGGAGAGAGGGTGGGGGAGTGAAGTGCAAACCAAGACCAGAGGGGGAGGCAGGGGGTCTAACCGTGGGGGTCCTTGGAAGCCCTGTTGAAGACTGTGGATTTTAAACAAAAGTGCAGTGGAAAGCCATGGAGGAACTTAAAGCAAAGGAGCAAAAAGTTTATATTAGAAAAAGTGCCTTGTACCCTGTACCAAAACAGAGATCAAAGGCTTATTTGTGCATACTAAGCAACAGTAACTCTCAAAATTTGCCCCCAATTCTGCCACACATTTAAATAGTCCCCTGTTAGCATTATCTTCATTTTGGGTTAGGGTGAAATGTGGGAAAGAAAACCAAAAGTAGCACTGGCATTTGGATTCTCTAGGATCTAGAGATTTTCATGAGCCAGGATGGTTCAGGATAAGACTGATACTTCAAAATAGTGGAGGAAACTGTTTTCATAGTTTCCAGATCAGAAAAGGTACCAGGAAATAGTCAAAATATTGAATAGCTATCTTGGAGTGATTTTATTTAACGATTTATATTTTTCAGTACTCCTCCTATTTCTTTCTTTATTTTACAATCTGGAGAAACATCATTTTTAATTTAGAGCATAATAATAAAGTTACACTTTCCAAAAGCTTTCTCTTTTCTTTATCCTTCACCATCCTTCCATCTTTGCATTAGGTCATGGAGAAGGTGTTTTTGATTCATAATTCATTATTCAGCATCCTGGGACCCTGGAGGAAAAGCACTGGGATGTCAGACTCAGAGAGGAGATAGATTCCATTTCACCATTGATTTTCATAGCTACTGCCTTTCTTCCAGCCTCTTCTTGCCCCAAGCAACATGAATAATGGATTTCTTGTCTTCTTCTGAATTTCATGTTCAGCTCCAACTGTCACTAAAGTAGGCCCATGCAATAAACATGGCTTCAGAAATCCTATGTCCTGATGTATCGCAGAAAACATACTTAGATGTGAATGGGCAGGGGGCGGCGGGGAGGGCTGTTGTCAGATGTGCAGCTTAATGGATTGATTCAGATGACTTACCGAAGCCTCACATGAGGCTAGTGATGGACTCTCACATTTTAACAAAGAGGAAACTGAGGCCCAGAGAAGTTACACAACTTGACCAAGGCCATGTAGCTACCTAGTGGCAGGACTGGGACTAGATTTCAATGGATTTTTTTCTATCCCTGCAATAGTGTTCTCACTCTACCCCATTGCCTGGGCATCAATGGTGTCAGCCTGGAGGGAAGGTGGAGGGCGGGGGTGACATGGTTGCACAGTGAGCTCATAGCAGGGGCACAGAAGATTAAGGAAGTGGAAAGAGTGCAGGGCGGATGGAAATCAACAGGGGAGGGGAACAGGGGGTGTGCTAACCTCAGGCCAGGCTCAAAAAGCACAGTGTAATCCAAGTCAGGCAGGCAGGCTGCCTTTGATTGGTCCATCCGGCCGAGTTCTCCAAGCTGCCGCTCCCTGAACTGTGCCCAGCTGGCAGGATGAAAATCATTTGAAAAATATCCGGAAATTGCTACTCACCAGGGAGCATCTGTGAAAAATGCTGGCCGCAAATGAGCTGGCAGGGGCTGGGGACTGCCAGTCTCCCTGTCACAGTGAGCTTGTCTGAGGCGTCCCGAGCTGTTTCCCAGATGGGCGGCTCAGCTGCTGGGAAGCGGTTGGGCCCCATGGACTTCTCTGCAGAATTTCTCATAATGTCCTCAAAATGCTGTGG
>PVKM010032429.1:0-16410 GCA_004027735.1 Carollia perspicillata
GAGAGGTGGAAAGCCTTATTCTCTTTGCCGTATGTCTCAAGTGTGTTTCATGGGAAGATTTCCCACCATCTGACAATCATCTGCTTGAAGCATTCACACGCTCTGCATCTCTCTGGAGGACCAGGGATTCTGAGCCCAACTCAAAGGGGGTTCATGGCTTTGTGTTGCAGCTACGTTCAACTAGTGGTGACAAATTACCTTGTGGCCAAAGTGATGTTGATTTCTCTTCATTCCCTGAAGTTTTCTGAGATGTGAGGTGACATCTCAGTTTCTGGCGGATGAAAGTGGGTGACATACTCCAGAAATTGAGTCTTTACAGTACTTCACAGCACAATCATGTATAACCAGTGTGTTTCCCCTTTTCATTCTCAGCTCCTTGTAATAGGAAAGTTCCTTCATGTTATAAAGAGGCGAAGCCATATTTCTACACTGTCTGGTTATCATGGGGCTCCTTTTGTAACTGCCTTATAACTCAACATTACCAATAAAGTGATCATTCTATTCTGAGATTATAAATACACTTGTTCGGTCATGTTCCAAACACATGTGGTAAGTCACCACAGCTCTGGGTAGGGAAGGTGGAAGATGGGAGGAGCCCTGGTGGGGAGGGGCTGGGCCTGCGCATGGGCAGGCCCATACGTATATCACAATGTGGGAAGTGGTAGCTAAGAAAATTCTCCCAGGTTAAGCTTCTGGCCCAGTACATTCAGGTAATTATTTTAATTGGTTTTTGATTGACAGGTCGGCAGGAAGGGCATGAAGTGGGGCAAAGATAGGTCAGTCATTCGGACATTCTGAAAACTCATCTGCTTTCTGCTGCTTCTCAAGTGGATGGGAATTAATGTGCGTCTAGTGCATCCACTTGCTATATCTGCCTGGTGGAGCCATCCATGCTACTGAATAATCTGCCAAGAAACAGGAAAGGCAAATAAGAGAAAACCCACCACATGTCACACAGAGAATGTTCTGGTGTCCCTGAACAGTGGTGGCAAAAGTGCTTCTCATGTCAATATTTTAATGCACGTGTGGGTCACGAGGACCTCAGTTGCTCCTGTGTTTCATCTGTCGGTCTCAACATCATGTGTTGTAAGCCATGGCCAGGTTGCTAAAGTGCCTGCAAATCCCAATGTGAAAACGCTTGAGATCAAAGCTCAGCATACCATGTATTAAAAAGGAAAGAAAAAAAAAACCTGTACTGTTATGCCTATTTTTTTTAATGGCACATTGTATTTTGTGTCCACTTGTTTTTAGAAAATGTGTGAAATGTCCATACACGTGCCTATGTCTTTTTTGCATTTCTCTGTAATGGTTCTATTTGTTCATAATGCGTGGTGACGTTTCATAGTTGTACCAATGTAAACATGGTGACCTTCGATGGCAGGGCTCTTTCTCACAGCCCGCCCTGAGCTGGAAGAAACAGCTTCCTCTGTACATATGAGACTTATAATAAAAGGCATATTTCTTCCTGTTGGTGGTGTCTGTAGTATTCTTATGGAAACTCTCCTAGCTGGGTTTTTTTAAAGTATATTAGCAGGTGTGGGTTATTTTTTAATATTTAGTGAAAGTTGAAAGTTTCCTCATGTCTGTGCAAACACAGAAATAGGTGATTGATTGTTTATTTGAACACCTCAGGAAAGAGGGGACAGGAAAGGGGGACCTTCTGAATGAGTCCCGTGAAAGGCTCAGCCTGCTGAAGGAAGCCTGGGGAATTCTGAATTGAAGGAGCCAGTATGCTAGAACTAACTGAAAAAAAAAAATAAGACAGTAAACTAATACATGTTTTTATTATTGCCCTTTGCTCCCTTTGGACCATTTGAGCAAGCCAAATGTTTGGGCTGAGTTCTATCTATCCTGGAATACAGTGAGCCCAGAGAAATGTCCAAATTCTAGTTCACTTTTAATACTAACCTGGCTCTTATTTCCCTGATTATGAAATAAGGCCTTGCTAAATCTTGCAGAGGGACATTCATTAGTATTTGCACAGTGCTTTGGTGGTATGAAAGCAGTACATCCTATGTATGTCTCTATGCACAAATATCGTGGTCCCACCCAAAGGTTTTGCTAAAGCCTGTCAGAAATGTTTTTCTCATGGGGTGCCTGCCTTCAGCTGGTTGTCATAGCAGCCCTCATTCTGTCACTAAACCCAAATTCTTTCACCTCAGGATTCCAATAAGAGATGCATAGCAAGCCAAGTAAGTAACGTGTCTTTGTTTCTTATATGCATGCAAGGTGTGGCAAGTAGAAAAGGAAGATGGACAGATTTGTTAATTTTCTCACTGAGCAGCAAGCCCATTGCAGACGTCCACACTTGCAGGTTATTTATCTCAACTGACAGTGAGAGGTAAAGCAGAAGAGGTAATCTTGAATGTTGTGGGACACAAATCACAAAGGAATTTGTAGATTAAAACTGACAATTTGAGCTGTACCGAGAAGTAGGAATAGGTATGGGTCCGCATAGAAGTAAGAATATGCTTCGTGAAGCAATCTTGTCTGAATAAACTCACCTCTGGCTGCTCCAGGATACCTCACAGGGTCTTCCATGGGTCACTGGGAGAGCATGTCCTGGGAAGAGCCAGGCTGGGCTCTGCCCAGTACCACAGGGGGCATCCCAAGGCACAAAATGGGGCAGGCAGCCACACTTGGATAAAGATGGACATTGAGGAACTCAACTGTCTTTCAGAAAAAAATGTTCCTCTATTATATTGCCACCTTCGTCCGTTAATAGTATATAGTCTGCCCTGGCCAGTTGGCTCAGTTGGTTGGAGCATTGTACCGTAACTGAAAGATCACAGGTTTGATTCCCAGTTGGGGAACATATGGGAAACAACCTGGATGCTTCTCCTACATCGATTTTTTTCTCTCCCTTCCTCCTCTCTTTCTAAAATTAATAAACATATCCTCAGGTGAGAATTAAAAAAGACTATGGTCTTGTAAAGATTAACATGTAAATATAAATTATAAAAATAATATTATATAACATGTCTATATTATATGTAATTTAAGCACCATCCCTCACCCCCCTCTCCCTGTGGGCAGTTAGACCACAGGCTGCTCAGAGGTCAAAGCACCCACAACTGTCTGGGCTGTCCCACAAATTGGAAGGAGCGTGGGACCTGGGTTGTTCAGGTTTTCTGCCAAGGAATTTGAATATATCACATCAGATAGAGTAAACCAAATGAATCTTCTGTTTCTTTGAGTGGGAGAAATTTGTTTCATTGGAAACCCTTTATGAAAAGGGACAGAAATAATCAAACTGAACTGACCCCTTTGTCAGCAGTGGGCTTGTTGATTGTCTGCCACCATGAGTCCAAGGCCAAGGGAAGAGACCGGGGCTGCCGAGACTCCTCTGTCCATGTCGTTCACTGTCTACCCAGACGTGCTGATCATCTTTTGGACTGCTCCCTCCCTTCATTAGTTTTTATTAGAGAGTACATGTTTGTGTATACATATAACAAGCATATGTGGCATATTTCTGTAATTCTATATATGTCTATATTTGTCTGGTTTAGTGTTCCTCATTTCATCCTCTAAGTCCTTCAAAGCCAAGTCTTACCCCCAGTCAGAGCCAAGCCAGATGAAGCAGGCAGTCCTTTGTTTCTGGCTCTACTGGTCACAGAGAGCACGTCACTGAGGTCCAGCCACTGCTAAGTATAGATACTCCATCATGGACGTCCTTCTTTGATGGCAGAGTGTGCCATAAATTTTAATGGCTATTTCACAGTCATTTTTCCCCCCACAAAGATTACTCTGATGATGACATGTCAGGTAAGGAGATAATCTTTCTTTCTTACTTCAGAGACAGGATATCATCTTAATAAGGCCGCTAATAAGCACATTCACAGGTCAGAAAGGGAGAGTGCCGGAGGTGCTTTAATGGAAAACCACCTTCAGCTTTGAGTAATGATTAGATCACAAAGCTTGTTGAATTAAATTGCTTTTTGTTTTTAGTGTGCGAAGGATGAGGGTTGTAATTCTGAGCACACGCTTTAAAAAGAAAACAAGAAACTCGTTTTAGTTTAGGTCTCATGGCAAAAAGGGGAGGTTGTCGTTGCACTCCTCGTAGAAGGAATTCGTTCCCCATCAGCTGTGCTCTTCCTTCCAAAGCCCAGCACCTGCCCAGCCCGTGCTCGTCTCATCTCCCCTCTTTCTTGTCTCCGTTCTCACATCCCACTCAGCAAAGTAAAACCTATCGGTGTCCGTTAGCCTTCCGTTCAATTTCTTCAGGTTAAACCCTATAGTAGAAAATTTTTAAAGGATTCCGCTTGGTCCTTTTGATCAATCATTCTCTGTTAAGGAGGATAATTGCCTTTCCTCACAAGTTTTTCTTTTCTGAGTTTAGATTTAAATGACTGCTTTTTTCTCATTTTTAATTTTCTAAAGCAAGTCATGTGCACGTTGGCACACCCCTCCCAAGATGGGTTTGTTCCATACCGGACACGGGAGATCAGTGCAAGAAAGAAGACCAAGTCCTCCTTCCATGAAGTCGAACAATTACTCACCTTCCCTCCTTAGCATTTATTTGCTCACAGGATCAATTAAATGTGTGAAAAACACACTATTCTGAATTGCTCAACTAACTGCTAAGTCACTTCACGCTGTGTTGGCTTACAAAAGCCATTCGGAGTTTGTCCCAGACATGGCAGCCTGTCTCTTGGGTGTCACCAGCCTGTGAGGACCAGCGGCTGCACGGTGGTGCTGGTGGCGGGAGCCTCGACTGCGAGGCTACTTTGCTGCTTGCTGGGAGGCCCCTACTGAAACTGAAATTTGGCTTCCATGAGGGGTTTTCTGATGCAAATATTTTAAGTAAAACTTTGAAGATTTTGCCATTAAAAACAGTCTCACATGGCTCAAAGCCCAGCAGACTGCCAACTACAAGGGGAAAGAGTGCCACATATTGCTGGCAAGAAACAGGCAAGAAAACAACATTAATTTCCAAACCAGCCATGACCTTGGCTAATGACCCGGTTTCAGGGTTGAGTTCACATCTGGCTTGCTTTTATTCAGCTCTAGCTGTCAGTGACAACATACTATCACAGTTGTTTATCTTGGGATGAAATGGGTGAAAACATTGGCCCAACAACCCCAGAGATGGGTCAGCCTAGGACTTGCCAGTGTTTTGGGGTATCTTGGAATATTGCAAACCTTTGAACTTGTCTCGTGAAGCCTCAGAGGGAATTTACCCTGCACATGCCTTGACCTGAAACTCCATTTCCAAATGTTCCTTAAGTTTATCTGCTTGGCCTGCCGCCAGCCTGAGCCCAGGGACTTCACACTCTGGTCTAAGCAACTATAGCTTTTCACAAAGCCTGAAATCCAAGTAGACAGCTGCCCCCGGCTGCTTTACTCACGGAGCACTTTACAGTTTGCACAGCACCCTCTTCTTTTCTTTTTGAACCCCTAAACCCTGTGAAGCAGGTTACAGAAATGATGGTCCAATTTTACACACGAGGAAACGGACACCCCCAGACTTTGGGACTTAGCAGTCAGTGAGCAGCTCAGTCAGAACACACCACCCGTTGTCCTGAGTACAGCCCACACTCATGGTGTAAAGTTTCCAGCAAAAGAAAAGATTTTCATTCACAATAATTTTACATTTCTCATTAGTTGATGGTAATTTATTGATTGGGGAAAAATGCAACCTAATGTACAAAGTTATGAAAACTGTAAGTCCTTGAAAATAAATTTTACTTTATTAATCAGCACTATTTACATACACTAGAAAATTACACATGTATATTACATACTAATATATCATGCAGTATGTAATGTAAGTGTAATGCTTCATTCACAGTTTAGGCCCAGCGTGTTGTAAATTTAAAGTGCCTGTTGCAGTAGACAGTGTCCGGCTTCCCGCGGGTTTGCACACCCCCTGGGCCCTTGTTGGTGAGCACTGCCCCATGCTTTAGATCCTTTGCTTCACTATGTAAACCTCTTAGACCAGAAGGTGTTCGTTTCTAAGCCAGGTGTTCGTGTTGAGGAAAGAGTCATGTGAGATTAAAGACAGTGAAATTTATAGACACAGTGAAAGTGTGTGAAAGAGTGGGCTCTAGAACACGAGGGAGGTAGGAGGCAGAAGATGAGGAGAGGCCACGGCAGAAAGCAGGCCCAGCACTTCATTTCCGAAGCAGGTGCAAAGAGACCCCACATGTAATACAAAACAGAAAAGATCACAGGGAGATTGTGAAACAATACACATTTGCATTAAATCATCAGCTGCATTCAGCACGGGTGGAAAAAGCCTGTTACAAAACGTTGTAAGACACTTGCAGCAGATTTCAAGCTGGACGTGCATTAAAAACATTCATAAGCTTTTCACCTTGGGAATAAAAAATGTAAATTATTTTTGGTAAGGATTTTTTTCTTTGCCTATTATTTTTCTATGTATTTTATTTTATTTTGGGGGAAGGAGACGACCTAATACTAGCCACGGGAGAATGATCCGTTTACAGAGTCGTATAGATAAAAATTCAGAGAGGCAGAATTTGAATTAAACATGGAAAAGAACTTTTAGCTTTGAGACATTCCCTGTGAAACGGGTGGTTTATTTCACTCAAGATCCTAATCAAACACAGCTACAGTATCCCAAAGAGAAACACTGGCAGTTACTGGGTGTGTTTCGTGTCTCAGAGCCCCAGGCAGAATTTGGGCAGCTCCGGAGGACCAGACAGGCTCTCCTGGGAAGCTTTCTTCACCGTCAGGGCTGTGCGCATCCTCTGCCGCACGGGCGCATCTAATGCCGACGGCTCCTTTAAGTGGACTGCGGGGTTGTGGAGCAGGAGCCAGCAACTGATGCTCCAGGGCCCGCTCCTCTGATCTCATGCCCCCAGAGAAGAGATGCAGACAGTCACAGACGCAGTGTCTGCAAGAACTGGCTCACCTAAGGAAACGAGTTTCCAATAACGAATCCAGCTGAATGAGGCACTTCCCTTGCCCCAGCTCTCCTTCCCGTAAGCCAGGAAATGTTCTCCCCATTCATTAGGGGATGGCTCATCAGGGACTTCTACACTCTGATTGGTTACTGCATATATTATGGAGGTATTTTCTGCTGCCTAGCTTCAGTCCTTTTACATTTCCCTCTGGATTAATTGAAAATCTTGGCTTTCCTGTTGTGTGATTTGTTCAAGGTAATTGTAAGGCCATGAAGAGGCTGATATTGATTTTTTGAAGATGCCACTTTGTATGACCTGAAATGTACAATGTAGAATGTGGAATCGGTATAGGAAAAATAATGATCTCCTATTTATGCATTCATTCATTCAATCCTGTCTCCCACTGTAGGCCAAGTGCTGTACTAGATGCTGGGAATACCCCAGGGAATACAGTCTTAAAAATAAGCAGAAGAACCTATATAACAGTCAGAGGGTAATACTTGGCGTGAAGAAAACACGGTAGGTTTCGGGATGGAAAGTGAAAAGGTGCGAGGGGACTGCTATTTCAAGCAGAGTGGACAGAAATCACAGTTGGCCAGAGCTCTGAAGGGGCTGAAGGGGGAACCGCTGTGCATTTTTCGAGGGAAGAGCAAGCCTGATGAAGGATTGGCAGGTGCAGACACCTGAGGCAGCAAGGTGCAGGGTCCAGTCAAAGAATAGTGAAGAGGCAAGGCTTAGCGTTGTCGGGGGAGTGCGGCTGAGGAAGTTGAGAAACAAGAGCCAGATAATAACCAGAGCTGGAAAAGGAGAAAATGAAGGCAAGAGTCAGGTACAGACACAAAACAATGGTCGAGGAATTGAGGTTAAAGAGTAGCTGGAGTTGGGGTATTAGAATGGTCAGGGGGTGAAGTGCTCCAACCAGAGATTGTCGGGGAATCAGTGGGTGTGACTGCAGGAAGAAGGTGGCTAAGGTGAGGCTGTGCACAAGATTAATGGAGGTGAGCAGTTAAGGAACAGAGAGACCAGTGCGTTCGGAGAATCTTCTTTATGGTATTGAAATCAACAATAACGTGGTTGTAAAACAGTGGTTCAAATGCTAAAATCCTCACAAATAATAATCTATATGATACTGCAAAGAAGAGTGAAATAACAGATTTTATAATTAATTAACAGCTTCCAAAAAGTGAGGGGGTTAGGGACAAGGGAAGAATGATGTCGATAAGGACTGAGAGAGACACCTATCCCATCTCCAAGACTGAGATTTGCGCCATGCAAGCAGAAAACAGCCACCCTGGAGGGCTCTGGGTGCTGCTTTGAGCAAGAAGTGTGGGGGGCATGGGGAAACCCCTTTAAGGATGTCAGACCATAGAGAGAGGGTGACCTAGAGGTTTTGGGCATCTTCGGGGGTCTGAAGTAAAGAGGGATATAGAGCATGATAAAGTTCTGTGGTCTCTGGGGGGGACCACAGAAATTCAGTTCTAACCATTGTCTGTTGCTCACATACTGAGAGGCAACCTTGTAAGAGCTCGATGGGCCCTTTGCCTTGAGCCAGGCTGCTATGACTTCCTGCATCACAGCAGCCACATTTCCCAAGCTCACTTCATGCCATGTGTGTCTATGTCTCGATGATAGATATACTCATATTCTCACTCATTCTTTCAGGGGCTAATACACTCCAGACGATGTGCTGTCACTGCTCATTTAGTGGTAGACTAGAGACATCAACGTTCACATAAAAATTATTGTCCAAAGGCGGAAGCAAATTTCAATTAAATAAACATACTAATACAGGCATACTTCACTTTATTGTGCTTTGCAGATACTGTGTTTCTTACAGATTGAAGGTTTGTGGCCATTTGTATGAAGCAAGTCTATCTGCTCCATTTTTCCAACAGCATTTGCTCACTTTGCATCTCTGTGTCACATTGTGGTAATTCTCACAAGATTTCACACTTGTTCATTATCATTATATTTGTTATGGTGATCTGTGATCAGTGATCTTTGATGTTACTGTTGTAATTGGTTTAGGGTGCCATGAACCACTCCCATGTAGGACAGCAAACAGTTAAGTATTGTGTGTATTCTGACTGCTCCACCAGTGTGCCATTCCCCATCTCTCTCCCTCTCCTCAGGCCTCCCTAGTCTCTGAGACAAAACAATATTGAAATTAGGCCAATTAATAACCCTATAATGGCCTCTAAGTGTTCAAGCGAAAGAAAGAGTCTCACATCTCTCACTTGAAATCACAAGCTAGAAATGTTCAAGCTTAGTGGAGAAGGCATGTCAAAGTCAAGACAGGCTGAAGGCTAGGCCCTGTGTGCCAGACAGCCAACTTGTAAAAATAAAGCAGTGGCAGGGTTTGAGAGGGTTGACTCCAATTTTGAAAGAAGTTCCACTGTGGGTAAAATGCTATCAAACAGCATCACATGTTACAGAAAAACCATATGTGAAAGAAAGAGTCAATCAATGCAGCAAACTCCACTGCTGTATTATTTTAAGATATTGCCACAGTTGCCCCAACCTTCAGCAACCACCACCCGAGGGGTCAGGCTTTTGAACATCCACTTATTCATCTGTTCACCACCTATTTGTTGACAGGGTCAGGCATTATTCAAGGAGCTTGGGATACATTAGTGAACAAATCAGATAAAAACCCTTGCCTTCATCAAGCTTACATTTGAGGGTGTGTTGGAGAGTACAGGGGGCAGTGTGAGGAGACAGACAACAAGCAACCAGCTCCATCAGCAAACATTCTAGCATGTGAAAAGTGATGCTTTGCTGTGGAGAAGCAAGCAGGGTAAGAATGAGCGGGACTGTAGGGGGAAGACGCCTCGTTGAGGCCTCATTTGTGCACGGACTGGAAGCAGGGTGGTGAGACGTGTGGAGACTAAGATTAAGGAGGCGCTAAAAGGATAGGGTATGACAGATCCTGGAGTGATGGTTAAGGTATGTGAAGGATAACTGGAAGATAGGCGTTTAACAAGCAGAGAAGCACGGACGTTATCATTCTGAACACTGAGATCATTGCCAATGGTGACAAGAACAATACTAGTAAAAGTGACAGCGAACCAGGACAGAAACCCCTAAGCAACGAAGAAGAATGATGTGATAGGAAGGATACCAAGATGATGGAGGTGGATCGCAGAGTCTGTGGCATGAGATTCAAGAGGAGGAGAGTTTGGGGAGGGAAGAAAGGCCTGGAGCTGTAACAGGACAAAGGAAGATATCCACCCTAGCCCTGGGCCCAGCACTATGAGGACCATGGGAGACAAACGGCCACCACACACACTGGCTGGGAGATGAGGCTGAGAATACAGAGGCATTGTTGCTCTAAGTCTGGACACTGCAGTCCTGAAGCCCTGGGGAGGAATTCTGGGACTAGGGAATGGCCAGACCAAGAATGAAATAGGGGATACACAGAGCTTTAGAGGGATTAGAGTGTTAGGGATGGAGGTGCCATTGGAGTCTATGGCTTCTTGTGATGACTGCCATAAACAGGGAAAATGGGCACAATAGTGGCAAGGCCATGATATAGGGGAGAGGAGAGAGGACAAGTTGTCTATGGCTCTCTTAACCTCTGTTCATGTAGGCTAAGAGATACGAGGACCCTCATACTCTAAGCCTGAGGCCACCTCTTGATTCCCATTGAAGGCACGAAGGCTTGGGAGGGATGGCCTTCACATTGGGCTCACTCTTGAGTCTTGCCAGGAGTTCCCAGGTTCTTTATGCCCCAGAGGATTGATTTGAGATGTCTGGGGAAGTCCATCTTGAGGATCAAGCAAGGGAGAGATAAGAGCAACATTTCAGGAAAATTCCCTACACCACAAATGCAGCTACAGTGGACAGGACGATTAGCTGAAAGATAGGAGGCCATAAGTACCAATAAGTGCACAACCCAGAAGAAATGCAACTGAAGTTCTTGGAAAGCAACTTGGTTTATCTTGAGATTTAATGAATTACCCGCTCGAGCTACCTGGTGGTGGTGATGGTGGTGGTGATGGCATTTGTATACTTTGTCTGGGGTATATAGACACTTTCTCAGTAGAATAGTTGTGTGCATTAGTCTGGGTTTCTGAGAAGCAAGCACCAAGGTGAGATTGGATGTACACCAGATTAATTGGGGGAGTGCTGGTGAGGGGTAATAGGGATGGATATGGGAACCTGGGAGAGACCTCAGATCATGATGTAATTCTGACTGCTGTGCCCAGAGAGGGAAGGAAGAAAGGCTACAGACTAAAGTGACTTTAAGAAAGTTTGATAAGGCCCAAGGGGGGTCCTTGAGCCAAAGTCCTTCCTTAGAGAAGCCTAGGAACAAGTCTGCCTTAGCATCCTGCTGTCCTGCTGGCTGAGAGAAGGTCATGGAAAGCACAGTCTTGATACAAAGACAGCAATGGACTTCAGAGGGCAGCAGTCAGGACCCTCAGTCAACTACACTCACTCTGTAGAGGGTGCTAGCAGCTCCCCTTTATAGTCACCAGGTCTTGGCTTAACTCTCCACTCACGATGACTGCCTGGAGCAGGCGCGTCCTATCACCTCGTCCTTGTAGGCTGTGCAGACCTAACCACACCCTCATGGCTGGGAAACTTCCCACCCAGGTCCCACATCTTAGAACACAGTTCGGACTGGGTACAAAACATAGGCATACTGTCTTACTGTGTGTAACTTTAGTTTTTTAATAAATATTTATATTTTATTATGAATTTTACAGTATAGCAATACTTCAACTTGTGTATAGGAGCTTAACATTTCCTAAATGAGTCACACCACACAGATCATGATGATTCTGACAAATGAATATCTTTTCTCTGATACACTTTACTATGCCACTTAATATTAAGAGTAATAATCAAAGTTGGAAGTATTATTGATGTGGAATGATAAAAATGTGTCACATTTTAATCAGTCCCTTTCCTTCAGGGTCTTATTATACCATGGTAGGTTACAAGAAACTCTAAAGGGAGAGTGGTGTTAGCACTATCCCCACCTGAGTGACCTTTGACAAAAGGTTAGGATTTTTTATAGACTGGGAGTAGTAGATGGTTTCATTTACTCTGCACCTGAAACAGCTCCCTCACTGCTCCTCCCTACCCTGAGTTATTGCCAATTGGCTCCTGGCTTCCTGATTGCTTCCTAACTAGTAACCATGTTCTTTGGGTAAGTAAAATTAACCAAAATTACTTTGATTGCTTTGCAAATGTACTTTCTCAGGACTGTGTTCATATTGACCAGTGACTTATACTAGAGAAGGTAATAGAGAAACTATATGCCACTGAGTATGAGTGAAAGAGATTTGGGAGAGGCTTTTGTGTTTGTTTTTGTTTTTTTCCTGTATGAAAAAAAGGTGGGAACCATAAAGAGGAGCCCAAGAAGTTTCCTAAACGTTCAGGTTGATTCATAAACAAAAGACTTACATTCTGTTTGCCTCTTTTCTTAATTAATCATTGATTCAGTAGGGAGAACAAGTTTTCTTACAATGATAAACTCCTGGCCTGACCTTTTCTGACTGGCCGTTATAGAAAGATTTTAAAGTTTAATTAGCAGAAGAATTGCTTAAAAGCTCAGCTTCTGCAAATACCGGAAATGAGAGTTCTCACTAAGTTGCTGGGTGACCTCCAGGATGAAGAGCGGTACTCACGTGGAGGAGGCGCCGCAGAACTTCCCTTGGAAAACAGTGGTTCTCTACAGCTCAGAGACCACCCAGGAGCTCTCTCCACAATGCACCTGCAAGATGACTATTTTGCACTGGAGCTAAAGTTGACGGTGAGCCTGAGACACAGAGAACTCATGTAACATTCTGAGGTCTGGGGTACAAGTTTTCAGCTCCTCCTTGAGAAGATAAGAGAGATGGGGTAAGGATTGGGTGCCAGGCACTTATGCAGTCCTTTGGCTCCAGAGATGACACGAAGCTGAGGAGTCTAGAGTAATACGATTACTATTTAATAATGTTGGCCATTAGGAGACCATCAAAGATTCATGTTCTGCTCAGGAGAGCCAACTTCCTTGTGAGTACTGGAGAGACTGGCAGCAATGCTGGCTCAGGCCGAAGGCCTCTTGGCACAGGTGGGAGTATTGATCACCCTTGAAGGGTAGAAAATGCTGCTCTCTCTCTGATTAAAAGTTTCTTACAAAGGAGAACAAAGGCCTAAGGTGGTAGGCATGGTTAACAGCCTACATTAAGAGGATCTCTACATTAAGGAGTATCTGTTGCCAGAGTGCATATTCTGATTGCTGCCACGGTAGAACTTTAATGGATCCACTTTTGCTCTTCTTTCCTTTCAGATGCTGAATCCTTCTTTAGGCTGTCTTTATTATCATGCATCTTCTCTTTGCCATTGACTTTATATATATATATATAAAGTCAATGGCAAATATCTCTATATATATGGCTATATATATATATATATATATTTTTTTTTTTTTTTTGCTAAGCACTATGGTTTTGCCCGAGAAGATGAAAACATCACCTGGGAAAAAAAACATGAATACTAGAATTTTTAGGGACACTGATGTTAAATTTCATTTTAATTCGTCCGCAGGTAAGATTCCCAAAGACATATTGCAGCACCTTACAAAGTGATTCATCCACACGCTGTAGGACTCAGGTCCATTTAAATCCACATGAGACTTTAGCCCAGTGTTTAAAAAGTAATCGGAGCCCTTCAATACCCCCATTAGTGCACCCTGAATCCCTGATCTCAGGCTAGCTCTAAGGCACAATGCTGATGCTTAATAGGTGTATTGATCTTTTCAACAGTTAACCTCAAGGATTTGTTTAATCCCAGTATTGTGTTTTAGGCTTACTTCCCACTTTGGCTTTACAATACTTCAACCCTACGCAAGTCCTGCTTTGGCAACTTAATGTTCCACTCTCCTTTGGTTTGACCAAACAGCTCAGTTTCATCTTTCCAAATGTGCTTCAGGCTTGGATCACACTCTACTGTCCCCAGATGGCACCAGGGACACTACATCTATCATTTCTGATAGGTTACCTTTGTGAAAATAATAGACCATGAAATTAATCTGGCTCCTCCGGGTTTTTTTTTTTTTTTTTTTTTTTGAAGGCACGAAATAAGTGTTTGTTGAGTGAATGCTTTGCATGGAACTTTATTTAAAGAAATTAAGCTTTTTTGCTGTATTTGCTATTTTGTTCAATTAAAGCAAACATATAATGTTTCTTAAACAATGAGAGAGAGAGGAGAAAAGAGATCTTGATGTGAGTCTGAAGTAGAACTTTAAAAAGAAAAATAGTTCTAGATTCTTGAATGACTTTATTTGGGAATTATCCCCAGTGAACTTCAACATGTTTTAATAAGATTGGATCGATGAAATATTGACCCCCAGCATCTTGGGTTTGATTCTGTGATTCCTTTGTTAATCCCTGAAATGGTGTTCCTCTGATATCTGCTCTGGGCCCTCTTCTCTCACTCTGTCCCCTTCCTGCACAGTTTCTTCCACTGCCATCTACAT
Source organism: Carollia perspicillata (assembly GCA_004027735.1). Lineage (NCBI taxonomy): Eukaryota > Metazoa > Chordata > Mammalia > Chiroptera > Phyllostomidae > Carollia > Carollia perspicillata. The sequence continues at coordinate 14,338 of PVKM010032429.1, forward strand.
GTTGAAGACATCCAGCCCCAATGTCCCAGGCACCCTCCATTCTCTCTTGGTCTTCAGTCTGGCCTGCCTTGCTTCTGTCTGTGGGCCAAGGCACCACTACCTCTGCTGCTGGTGCCTCCTGTGAATGTCCCCACATCTACACCTTCTGTGGATGCCCCCCATACCTGTGCCAAAGGTCGGGTTCTTGGAGCCCTCAGTGCCTCGCTGGAGATCAGCGTCCCTCCCACTGCCCTGTGTTCTCAGTAGTATTGTTTTCAGCCTGATTTATGACAAAATTTAGAGCAGTGTCAGGAGCATGGGCTTGAATCAGCTGACCCGGGTTTGAATTCCAGCTTTGTCACTTCCTCACTGAGTAATCCTGTATTTTAACCCTCTAAACCTCAATGTTCTTATCTGTGAATTGGGGACTATAATATTACCTATCTAATAGAGTTAAGAGAATTAACTGATAACACAACTGCTTGGTTCCAGGCTTAGAACAAAATAATTAACCCCAAAATACTAGCTGTTCTTATTTACTGATTCCTTTGTAAAAGCATCTCCTTAAATCCTTCTTGGCAGTCCCCTTCAGTCCACAGGACTGAAAAGGGAATTTATAGGGATGTTCAGAAAACTGTACCTAAACAGACAGACTGTGCGCTTCACCCCTGTCCACTGGTCCTGCTTTCCTATTCCCTCTTCTCTAGCAGAAGGCTTTTATGTAAATTGACCGTTAGGAGCTTTGGTCTCTAATTCATCACACACTCAGGGCACCTGCAGGCTGGGACCCTGTACCCAACAATCTTTAAGTAGTGTGCGTTCCACTCTTACTCCATGAGCAGGGATGACCACCCATGTTCCCCTTGGAAAAGCCTGCTCACCTTGCCAGCCTTTTGATGACTGACAGCACCATTGCTCCTTGAGGTCTAGGGTCATGTGCTCAGGATATTTCCTTTGACTCCTTTATAGGTTTGTTAAATTTCTGAGGAAATTTCCCAACATGTTTATGTGGTAGTTGCTTAAATAACTTTGGAATCATAATTTGTTTTGAAGCATGTTATTCCCTTTACGTTCCATAAATTATGAAGATTATCTGGCTTCTTGGGAAGCAGTTGTGTTTTAGAGTAGTTTAATTTCAACCTGTGGAGAACAACTGGGAATTTTTTGGAGTGGGGGACACACTAAAAAAACTATTAAGTCTGTTCATTCTTTAATTTTCCTGATTCTGCAGATCAGCGAGGCTATGGTTCCAGGTATGAGAAAATTTGCTCATTACCAGCTTACACTAATATTGTAAGAATCCCCAAATGATTCCTTGCTTTTGTTTTTGTTTTGTTTCTTTTGCAACAAGAAGGGCTCCCTCCATGAAAACACCGTGTAGAAGCAATGTCCAAATATGAGGGAGGAGTGCCCAGTGTAGGTGGACACATAAGGACTGAGAAACACCGCTACTCTGACCCTGAATAGTCCTTGGTGGTCAGGACCAGGCTGTCCTGGGGCCAATGGGTGACTTCCTACTCAGTGCCATCTACACTTGAAGTATCCATTTTGGGCTGTACCCTGAAGCCAAACCAACCTCCCTCAGAGCCAACATTCTTGTCATTCTGCAACTCAAAAGTGTCACAGATCCTAATGGTCTGTGACTTGGCTCTGAGTATCTCCATTACCCAGCCTTTTCTCTGCCATGTCCCATCTTTAAACTTCTATCAAATCACATCTTGCATTCCTGTCTGATTCTTGGGTCCATGACAATACTCTGGCCTGAAAGGTCTCTCTCCCCACTCTCCTCACCATCAGCCTAGAGCCCATTCACCCTTCAAAGTCTGACTCAGTTTCTATTTCCTTCCTATAGAATACTCTCTGGCCACAGTAGCCTTGTGACTTCTCCATGGAGCTCTTCAGTTATATATTCTACCCTGTGAGCACTTCTCGTGTCTGATTTTGCGTTATTAATAATGTTTTTGTGTGCTCATATCTTATTGGCATCACTGGTCTGTCAGTACAAAGACTGAACTTTGTGTCTCTTTAAACCCCCCACAGCACTTTTCTCATGATGGCTTCCCTGAAGTGTTCTGGACTCATTGGTTGATTGAA
>PVKM010032430.1:0-16406 GCA_004027735.1 Carollia perspicillata
AGATAAGAAGAAACAGTACCTGTAAATACTGGTGAAATACAACCATTGTCTGTAATCCAGTGATTGTATCACACCAATGTCCTTTTGACAATGTACTAGGGTTATGTAAGAGGTTATCATTGTGGACAGCTGGGTGCATGGTACAAAGACTATCTGTACTAATTTTTTACCTTCTTGTAAAATATTTTAAAAAGTACAAGTGAAAAAGTGAAGGCTCACAGAAAAGTACAGAGGTAGATATACCTTATATCTATATCTGTATTTATATCTATCTCTCTAACTTAACAGTAGTTTTGAGCAATTTAATATAATTTTCTTCATGTTTCTTGTGTTTGGGTTTTGTTCATGTTCTTGGATCTGTGTTTACAGTTTCTACCACATTTGGAAAAATTGTGGCTATTTCTTCAGAAAGTGTTTTGCCCCCCATCTTCCTCCTCCAGGGACTCCAATTATTTGTATATTTGGCCTCTTAAAGTTGTCCCAGAGTTATTGGTGCTTTATTCACTATTTCTGTGCTGTCTTTTTTTCCTCACTGTGTTTAATCTAAGTTTCTGTTGTCAGGTCTTTTCAGCAATGTCTTCTACACTGTTATTACCACGCAATGTGTTTTTTTATTAAAGGTATTGTAATTTTTATCTCTAAAAATATGAACCAAACCTTCCCTGTTTCTACTCAACATGCTCGAGATGTACTCTGACTTCTGGAACACGTGCAATGCAGGTCTAGTAACTATTGTGATGCGTCTACTAACCTCCCCACCTTCACATCTCTAGGTCGGTTTCAACGGATTGACTTTATTTGTCCATCACGAACTGCATCTTCCTGCGTCTTTGTGGGACACTTTTTTGCATGAATTTTTGATGGAATGCCAGACATTTTGAAATTTACCTTGTTGGTTGTTGGATATTTTGTGCTATTATAAATATTCTTGAACATTTTATAGAACATTATAGAACATTCTTAAATTATAGAACATTCTTAAATTACTTGGAAGCAGTATAGTCCCTAGATCTTGCTTTTTTTTCTCTCTCTCTCTCTTTAAATCTCCAGATTTAAGCTCTGTGCTTGCAAGCAGAGCAGAATTTAGTGTAAGGTTATTTTTCCCCACTACTGAATCAAGCTCTTTCTCAGCATTTCAACCAATCCCCCGTGGATTATGAGTTTTCCGCCCTGGCTGTTGGTGAGTGACCTCCAGGCACTATTTCCTGGAATCCTTTCAGGTGGGTTTTCCTTTGCTTAAGCTTGAGCTGATTAATAGTCAGCCTAACATTTAATGGGGCCCCTGCAGGTTCTTGGAGATTTCTCTCTATACCTTTCTCTCTTTTTTCATTCTCTTCTTGCATCTGTGATGAACTCTAAGTTTATTCCAAGGATGAAGTCAAGCATCCTTGGATTTCCTGTAATCCTAGTTCTGTCCACTTGACTCAGGGAGACTGCTGGGTTCCTGTCATAGCCAGAGATATCGGCCTAGATGAATACTCATGAAATTGCTAAGCATATGTGTCAACAAATCTCTTTATGCGTGGATGTCTGAAATGTCTTGGTGTCTGCCTGAATCCTTACTTTTCCCAAGAAGGAGGATGAAAGCTTTTCTACCCAGTCAATGGGCCTCCTTGGGAGTGCAGCAGGAGTGGGAAGTTTCCGTCTGTTTCATGAGAGTGCAGAGCCGAAGAAGAGAGGAAAACCCAGTCAGATTGGTCCCAGCCATGGACACCAGGTATCCAAACAGAAGTGGCCAGCTGTAGGCGTCCTTTCCCCCCACTTTCCTGGCCCTCCCCACCCCTCATCTGGGTTAGCCACTCTTCACCTATTCTCTAACAGCATCATATGCTGACTTTTTCAGAGGGTTTATTATTGTATATTCCACATATATATTTCCTATGTCCCCTGGCCTATACATTCCATGAAGACAAAATGATAACTATCGTGGTTGTTATTGTCTCACTTGTTCCTGGCGTACTACCAGGTAAAGAGAAAGCATCAATAAACACTTGTTGACGAAATGCAGTCTTTCATGCGTTATCAGATGGAAAAACAGGTTGTTTCTGAGACTACCTCGTCTACCTCCTCTGTTGAGTTTAAAACAGTGACCACTGCCTTCTTCTTTCTCCTTCATACTTTTTCCCTTTGCTGATACATTACAATTCTCTCCTGACTCTTTCCCAACGTTTCTTTTCTCAAACCCTTCCCACTCTTTGAGTCTGAGGAGGCAAATTCAATAACCATGGTGGCTGCATAGGTAATACAAATAAGGCTTCTTATCGAGTCTCAGAAAATTTGGAATAAAGAGGTCTCTGAACAAAACGAAGAACACGAGCCTCAACTAAAAAGCTTTTTAAATTACAAAAAAAGTGCTGAGTGGACCCTACAAAGTGTGCTTCAGCAAGCTCCAGATATGCATACTGGGGCCTGTCAGGGTTCTGCTTCTCCACGGGACTCTCAATTATTTGCCTTGTGATAATTCTTGGTCTCCAAATACACTGGGCTACACATAGCAACTTAGTTATATGTATACAAAAAATTAAATTAAATATTAATGCATAGTATATCATTATACAATATATTAATATATGGCAAATGCATAGTTTTTCAGTTAAATGTATATTCATTTCAAAAGTTACTATATTTCAAATGGAAATCATCTTGTTCCAAAAAGTCTATGTTCTTATCTATTTCCCTCTTGTAAACTGGCACCACAGTCATCTCATTCACCTAGACTAAAATGTTTTTAAAGATTTCATTTATTTATTTATTTAGAGGGAGGGGAAGGCAGGGAGAAAAAGAGGGAGAGAAATATCGATGGGAGAAAGAAACATCCATCAGCTGCCTCTCCTATGTGCCCCTTCTGGGCACTGAACCCACAGCCCAAGGCATGTGCTCTGACCGGGACCAATCCACTGACCTTTCACTCTGTGGGCTGATGCCCAACCAACCGAGCCACGTGGCTCAGGGCTCACCTAGATGGAAATCTGAACTCAGCAGAGATTTTACTCAATTCTTTAGTCCCCACAGTCTGTCTGTCCATCCCTATGTCTTGTAGACCCTGGAATACTTTCTGCTTTCCTCACCATTACAAGTTTAACTCAGGCTACTTATCTCCCCACAGGCCTTTTGCCATAGTTTCCTCATCAGCGATTTAAAAACCTGGATGTTCGTCATAATCACCTCGGGCATTTCTAAAAATAAAGCCACCCAGCCCGAGTCCCCACATCACAGCTACTAACACATCCTGTCAGGAAAGGGACCTAGAATGCTCACACTGTTAATGAAAGCCATGCGGTGCCTTCTTAAAAATGTTCATCAGTATTCTCGTTGTTACATCACATCACAGCACATTTCTTATAGAAACCCATTCTCACTTGTCTGCTCTCTTCTTTCCTCTTCCTGAATCGGAGAGCACATCATCCCAATGTGACAGAAAGAACCCTCAGTTCACAGTGCTGCAATCCAGCCCCCAAACCCCTCGAACCTGAGACCTTCACTAATAATGGACTGTGCAAGTCAAAGTCAATATGAGAACATTAGGAGTTAGAAAATGGTCCAGCTAAACTTAGCATAATTGAGAGCCTAATTGCAACACTAAGTAATGAAATCATATTCCTCAAAATATAATTTATCTTTCTCATGGACTTCATGGTTAACTTGTTACTGATTGTTTAAAATAAGGATTTCTGTCTGTTTTGCTAAGAGAGGTTGAGCCTAGCACTGGAAACGAGAGACGAGTGAGGCTCAGAATGACCTACATTAAATGAGCCTCCGCACAGGCACTGCTGGAAATCCCTTAGACGTAGCGAAAACAGCTCTCGAGTTCATTGAACTCCCACTTGGTCATCTTTGCAGAACCACGTTCTCTAAAAACAGAAAAATTTTAAAGGTAGGTGAAAAACTTTAAAAGTTTTTGATAAAGCTTCTACTTATCAGAATTTTTTCCACAATGCCTTTTAAGACAAAATTAAAAAAAAAAAAGAAATTTATAGATGCCCCCATGGGCAGCTCAGCTGTCATTGAGGAAGAGGTGCCACCTTGTGGACGAATGAAAAATGACTCGATGCATTGACAAACCACTAGTTGTCATTACGTTTGTTTTCTTGCCTTTGGAAGAATTGAGCTCATAAGGGCTTCCATGTTTCATTTTCACTTGAGTACAATAGACACGTGCAAATGTTCTTTTTGCAACATCTGGAATCTTCAGTAAACCAGGACAGAGTGCTGTTTCTAATTTCAGCTTCTTTTGGAGTGAGTTGGGGCTACAGTGCCCTCTTCTGGTAGAGCTGCCACCTTGCAAAGTCAGTGCTAACTTTCCCTGGAAAGATTCCAAAGTAAGAATTTAAGAATGATTTGAATATTGTTAGATGGTTGGGTGGGCATCTGAGGATCTACATAAAAATCTTAATGCAACCCTGATACAATTTCATATTTTCTATTTGTATTATGTAGGAAGAACAAGGAAGCTTATCTTAATATAGTCTTTTAAAGGACATTTGTTTTGACCCCAAATATTTGTTTCCTTCGGTCTCTTGTCTCGTGTCATTAGTGGAATCTGTTGAACATAATGATGTGACCAAACGTTTCTAGCCACTTCCAATTGAAACAATTGAGCAAATAATAAAACATCTCCAAATTTATTGTTAATGTCCATTTATGAGAAATACTGCTACAGCCATATTTTATGTCTCAAGAATCTTTAGCAGGTGTCTTGCATAAAAATATTGGTTTCATTAAATATTGTTGAATGAACAGGAAGTTTCACATTATATTACCTGCTTCAAGAGTTCACAATCCTTCTCAGGAAACAGATGAGTTAGGTAATGAAAATTGTGAAAATTAACATTTGTATTTTAAATGTACTTGAAGAGATATTATTATGTTTAAACAGTATTTAGTGCTAAATACATTAGCTTCAGGTACATTACTGCGTACAAACTGTCTAAAGAGAAAAGATAAAGTCCTTACTTTAGAAGTGCATTCACTAATGGGACTTCCAACCAAGATGGAGGCATAGATAGATGCACTTTGCCTCCCCACACAACCAACAGAAGGACAGCAACAAATTGAAAAACACACAAAAAAAACCCAGAACTTCCAGAAAATCAATCTGTATTGAAGTCCGACAACCAAGAAGTTAAAGAAGAAACATTCATGCAGACTGAGCCACAACACAGAGATGTGGGTTGCCCTGCCCTGGTGAATACATAGGGCTTCTCCCCGTAGTACATAACTGGTGTGCCCAGACAAAAAAAAACATGGCCCAAATGAAAGAACAGATCAAAGCTCCAGAAAAAATACAACTAAGTGATGAAGAGGTAGCCAACCTATCAGATGCACAGTTTAAAACACTGGTAATCAGGATGCTCACAGAAATGGTTGAGTATGGTCATAAAATAGAGGAAGAACTGAAGTCTATGAAAAGTGAAACGAAAATGTACAGGGAACCAACAGTGAAGGGAAGGAAACAAGGACTTGAATCAACAGTTTGGAGCAGAAGGAAGAAATAAACATTCAACTGGAACAGAATGAAGAAACAAGAATTCAAAAAAATGAAGAGAGGCTTAGGAGCCTGCAGGACAACTTCAAGCATGCCAACATCCAAATCATAGCGGTGCCAGAAGGAGAAGAGAAAGAACAAGGAATTGAAAACTTACTTGAAAACATAATGAAGGAGAACTTCCCCACTCTGGCAAAGGAAATAGACTTCCAGGAAGTCCAGGAAGCTCAGAGAGTCCCAAAGAAGGTGGATCCAAGGAGGAACACACCAAGACACATCATAATTAAAGATTAAAGATAAGGAGATTAAAGATAAGGAGAGAATCTTAAAAGTAGCAAGAAGAGAGGAGACAGTTGCCTACAAAGGAGTGCCCATGACACTAGCAGCTTATTTCTCAAAAGAAACCTCGAAGGCAAGAAGGGTCTGGAAAGAAGTGTTTGAAGTCATGAAAGGCAAGAACCTACATCCAAGATTACTCTATTCCAGCAAAGCTGTCATGTAGAATGGAAGGGCAGATAAAGTACTTCCCAAACAAGGTCAAGTTAAAGGAGTTCATCATCACCAAGCTTTTATTATATGAAATGTTAAAGGGACTTATATAAGAAAAAGAAGATTAAAAACTATGAACAGTGAAATGACAACAAACTCACAACCTGAACCTAAAAAAATAAAAGCAAAAGCAAAAACAAACTAAGCAAACAACTAGAATGAGAACAGATTCACAGAAATAGAGATCACACACAGAATGGGGTGTCAAACTCATTTTCACCAGGGGCCACATCAGCCTTGCAGTTGCCTTTGAAGGGCTGAAATAATTTTACGACTGTATAAATGTAACTACTCCTTAACTGTTAAGGAGTTGAAATTAATTTGGAAACACTTCACTCAGCAGCAGTAAAGTTTTTGTTTTTTAGTTATAGGAGTTCTCAGAGTCAACACATAGTCGTTGTTGTAATAATAATAGGAATACTTCCTGTTAACATGTATGGGCACATAGGCTATGCCGGGTATTTTGCTAAATGTTTAATATCTGGCACCTGATTTCGTGCTCACAAAATAATAAATAGGAGGAAGAGACTATTATCGGTCCCACACTATGGATGAGGAAGTAGAAACAGAGCTGTGTGGAAGAACTCTGAACGTTATAAATCTGCATTCTTGAACTTGGAAGGCTTTTTGATATGACAGGTCGTGAGATTACATACATTCTGGAATTACAAAAACGAATTTTGAGAAGTACCATCTGCCAGGCTAAAGGGTTTTTATTGTTTGTTTGTTTATTGCTTATGCTACTACCAGGCTAAAGGTTTTGGAGAGAATACGTAATTAGTCCTTGGGCATCTGTGCTCTCCCCTTGTTAGGATGAAAATCAAAAACAAGCCTCAGAGCAGTAAGACTCGCTTGAGGTCAGGGAGCACACGAGGAGATGGCCCCGAGGCTGTGCACTCATCCCAGCATTGCCGGGCTCCCCACAGCCCACCAGGGGTGCTGTGGGCTGTGTTCCCACTTCCTGCTTTCTGGGAGGCTGAATCTTGATTGGAAGTTTCCAGAAAAACAATAGAGACCTGGAGAGAAGGGACCCAGAGGCACAGGTATGTTTTGTCATCAGGGAGGCAGGTCTGTGGTCTGTTCGGGAAACAGGAGAATGCTAGTAAGGTTGAGGTGAGTACACCAGGGCCGACCCGACTGGTGGGTGGGAAGTCATCTCAGGCCAAAGCAGAGAGCTAGAGGGGGTGGGGGTAGGGTGGGGGTGACGTCAGCAGATCCAAAGTCAAATGTTTGTGTTGGGACTTGGAGTCAGCCCTGGCCAGGAGTCTCGCAGGGCCTGGACACCTCTGTGAGCACAGGGACAAAGTGACATTCACTTACTTTGAGGGTTTGGGGAACCGGCAGGGCCTGGCTGGGCCTCTGCAGAGTGAGGCTGCCTGTGTGTGTGGTGCCTCTGCACTGGTCCTAGAGCCTCGGGCCCCTGCACCCCTGTCCCTGAGATGGTTGTTTGGAAAGGAGAGCAGCCTGGTGCAGAAAGGGCAGTCTTACATAGCAGACCCAACAGATAACTGGGTGAGCACCAGGGGGCTTCATTTCATTAGGAGGTTCCCTTGGACTCACATTGCAAACGCCAGATGGATCCTGTGCAAAGAAAATCCTCAAAAAGGACCTTTCTGTGTGTAGCTCATGGCTGGAATTAGTAGAGTAAAAAAGCTCTATTCACTGAAATTTCCACAAGTTGGTCATTACTAGAGAGTTAGAAGTTTTAAGACACAGCAATTATAAATGCTCCACCGGTGCCAAGGATAACTTGCTCCAGAGATAGCAAAGAAAGCAGTGTGCCGAAGGGAAACGTGAGCCGGGCTGACTGAGATATCTCGCTGGCCAACGCTTGAGGAACTTCTGGTTAATTTTAGCACTTTTCCCAGTAGGAAATGCCATGTGTCGGGGGCACCTCTCCAGTCCGCACCGGAATGCGGCTCCAGAGATGAGGGGAGCCCTGTTATTTTGTCTGGCTGGCTGATCGAGAAAAGGAACAGAATGTGCTCCTTCCACAGCTGCAGAAACCTCCTGTCCTGGCACTAGCTCTTCCAGGAGCAGGTCTGGCCCAGCACCGTTCATATGCTGAAAGTTCTCTGACTCGTACAACGGGAGAGGTCGAGCACTTTTTCCTTTCTATTACAGAACCACGGAAAAGCAATAGCTACCACGTTTCTCAGGTGGGCCACGGTGAACACTCCCAGAACAATGATGGTGGGTAGGGCGCTGCGATGTGGCGACAGGGAGAGGGACCTGAAAGGACCTACATTGACTTCCTCCAGCTCTGTGACCAGTTCAAGAGACAGGTTTCCCCAGCCGTCTGGAGCTTCATAGTTGGCAGGATTGAGTCTAATCTATTCTCCGCAGGAGAAGACAACTGGCTTCATGAATGCTGTCTGTTAAGGGTGCTGGGCCAGTGGAGTGATGTCAAACGTGCTACAGAGCAAACCTCGTCTTACACCAGCCTGTCATCATAAGGCTCCCCACTGCCCAGGCAGACTTCGAGGTGAGAGGGATGGGCTCGTGCATGACTTCAGGGCTCTGAACACACATTCACAGCAAATGCCTAAGAAGAAATATAAATAGGAGAGAACAAAGATGAGACTTTGAAATGTATTCCCATAGATTTTTGAAAAAATACAATGATAATAAACTTTTTAGAAGATGGTATAGTATAAATTTTATTCAAAAGTATTTCCATCCACACATTTTTTCACAGTTAGATATACAATGACAATTACATGTGTTATAGTCTACAGATGTGTTCAAATAGAAAAATATTTTTAACAGTGGTGTTTCATCTACAAAATTAGATTCACTTCTGAACAGTACGTAAACTTCAGTGAAGCCATTGCCTATCATCAGCTAGTGGCAAAATGTCATAACAACATTGGACTATTCTAATATTGCGTTGCTTTACATAGCAGCTCACCTTCTTTCTGGTTGGCCTCCTTTACTTGTACCAGAAATGTTATCTTTTAGGAAAAAATGACATATATCCAAAGTACTGAAACAGTATGATTTTTGAAAGCTGATACACCTGTGTTTTACATATATATGTCATATATATGTGTATATATATGAAAACAAAACAAAGCAACTTTCTTCCCTCAACTCCTCCTTCCACTCCGAAAGCAAACAAGTAAACAAACAAGACATCTGATTCCCGCACTCGTGTGTGTCTGCATGTGTGCATTAGAGGAATAGCAGGAACCGCCAATTTCTACTCACCATTCAAGCAAGAAATGTATAAGCCTGTGAGTGGGGCTTGGAAAATGTCACAGGAGTGATATTATCCTAGGTACCATGTTTAATGCACATTTTTACTATTATTATTAGTTTTAATCCTCGCCTGAGGACATTTTTTCATTGCTTTTTAGAGAAAGAGGCAGGGGGACAGAGAGAAACATCTGTGTGAGAAAGAAATATCCGTCGGTTGCCTGCCACACAATCGGGCACCCCAACTGGGGATCGAACCCATGTCTAGTCATGTGCCCTGACTGGGAATCAAACCCGCAACCCTTCGGTTTATGGGACAACACTTCAACCGAGCCACATAAGCCAGGACTTACGTCAGTTTTTAAATGTCTGGTCAGGTATTGCACTTGCAGCCTCATACCCTACTCTACACGGTGTTCTGAAAAGAGCCACAGGTAGGGAGCTTCAGGCAGGCAGCGAGACCTGCCTCCAAGCACAGACTTGGAAAGGGCAAGACAAGGGCTGAGTGAGGAAGGGGGACTGGCGGCTGCTGACCAGCTGTGTTTATCCACACCGAACTAATAAGTGCAACGTAGGCAATGCCTCCCGACTTGGGGGATTTGGCAGGAGCGTGTGGATAAAGGACAAAATCAGGGACTCAGGAAGAAGAAAGGCCGATATTTGCTCTTGGTACCTGGCTGCTAAAACAATTTACGCAAATCACACTGGGTGAATAAAAGAGGCCAGTGGGCGGAGCAGCAGCCTGGGAGGGGGGTTGTCTCAAGACGTGGAAGGCGTTTTCACGTCCTGTTAAACCGGAGGCTAGTGTTATTTTTTGCAGTAAAACTATGGAAAATGCTGGAAGATTTGGACAGGCGGTTTGAAAACAACAAATTCTGCTCCGTGTAATTGCAGGCACCCCTCTTTGCCAGCAGAAGAGAAACAGCCCAGCTGAAGATCATTTCCTCTTGCTGTGGTGCCCATTTGCAATGATTGATTCTTAAAGGTCGCCGACGGCTTGCCAGCACATTTTTGTACAAGGAGTCCAGCTTTCTGTTTGGATGGTGTTCAGATACGCATGTGGCACCTGAGCAGCAAGGAGGACACTGGGAAGAAAAGGTTTACTTTTGGCTCAATCGCTGTCATCCTGGAAACTTCTATTCTGAGCGCTTTATTGGGCTTAACATCCCCAATCCCATAAAAAAAACCTTTCGTAATATATATTTTTAAAGATTTTATTTTTTTTTATTTTTAGAGAGGGGGAAGGGAAGAAGAGAGGGAGAGAAACATGAATGTGTGGTTGCCCCTCCAGTGCCCCCTCCTGGGGACCCGGCCCACAACCCAGGCATGTGCCCTGACTGGGAGTTGAACTGACAACCTTTTGATTCACAGGCCAGCACTCAGTCCACGGAGCCACACCAGCCGGGGCTCTTTAGTAATATTTTTATATCATGCTCTTAAATTTTTACCCTTTTCCTTCCCCCCCAACTCTTTCATAGTTTTCCCTTTCCTTCATTTGATGTCCTTCATCCTTCCGCAAACTCTTTCTTGATGCTTACTCTGTGTGTCAGTTACTGTACAGCTGTTGGCAATTTGTTCAGGAATACAAAACAGTCTTGGCATCAGGGTGTTTACGAGTTAGCGGGAAACTTGAAAACAATTAGTAGCAATACAACCTTTTGAATGCCATAAATGAAGATGAATGCCAAAAGGGACTCTAAGTGGCATAAGGGAATATGGATGACACAAGGGAACACATGCACAAAGTGTATTCTGGGCCATGCTCTGCAGCACGTTAGAAATCCACACTAATTCCTACTTGCATACAATTTATTTTGCTATCTATCTTTCTATCTGACCAGTAAGTGGTTGTTGCTGCCTTTTATTTTTTTTTACTAGTGTTTCTTTTTAAGAAGTTTACTTGAGGAGCTCCAGTGGTGCAATTGGTTAGCACGTGGTACTGATAAGAAGTTTACTTGTTCTTAGAAGGCTGCCTTCACTGATTCATTTCAACCAAGACTTATTGAAGGTTTATTAGGCGCCAGGCAGGCATAGTGCCAGGACTTTAGAGTTACAAAGATAAATAGAAAAGGCCCTTGACTTAAAACAGCTTATGGTCTATGGATGAAACAACTTTTCAAAACAAAACTGTAAGTTCTTGCAGTTATGTATGAAGTACAAGAACACAGAGCAAGAATGGATTACTTTTCTCTGACGGACTTTCTGGGAAACGGGTGGATTGTCAGAGTCACAGTCATGAAGAAGGGGTGACATTTGAGCTAATGCTTAAGAATGATTCACCAGACCGCTAGATTGTACTGTGTATTTCAGATGTTTGCCTACGAGTAGGTACAATGCAGTGAGTTTTTCACAGCTATGGAATACAAATATTTCAAAATTAATTCATTCTACTCTTCCATTTCTCAGGCTCATCGTCTTAGGATGTCCTGCAAGTTAACTCTCCACCACCCACTCTCCACTGAGCCTACTTCTCATCACCAAAAGACTCATTAACATAAACCACTCAGCAAAGAACAGCCTACTCTAGGCCTCATCACACAGCATGGGCTTTAAAATTTCAGCTCCCCTTTCCACTTCTGTAAGGAGAAGGGGAAAGAATAGAGATTTATTTTTCCACTATTAATTAGTCAACCTGAAAGCACCAGATTTCTTTTACCTTAAGAGAAGATATACTAAAAACCATAGTAACTTCCTTTCCTTACATTCTCCTTCTATTCCGAAACCAAAACAAAAGAGAAAGATATAAACAAATAAAACATAACTTCCTATAAAGTAGAAATTACCACAATCAGTGTTTACTTTTAATAATTTTTATCCTTGTGAATTATACTTGACTTCTGAACTTGTGTCTTTCTAGACACAATTATACTTGACTCCTGAACTTTGTGTCTTGTGTCCTGAACTTGTGTCTTGTGTCTTTTTATGTGTATTTCATACTAGTATCACTTGTTCTTATTTATTTGGAATTCATTATATCACATATTACATCATATCACACCTCTAAATATATCATTATATCATATCCCTATAATAAAATATCAGTGTGATTACTGCACTGCCTACATAATCATTGCGTGCTGGTCAGATGTAATCCTCCTGCCAAGCTCTCAATGATATTAAATAGAACTGAAGAGAGCAATGGAGTCTGTGGAAGCTAAAAAAAAAATAAGTTTCCTCCCACCTTCTAAGTTCTTCTAGCTAGGCTCATAAGCAAATTAACAAAAACAGATTAACAGGAGAAAATAAAATTTTAATACTTACAAACATGCAATTCACTTAACCATGAAAACTCCCCAAAACAGAGAAAGAAAATTGGGTATAGATGTCATTTTGGAAAGCCAGGGATCTGGGTATTAGATTTTAAAAGTAAAAGTGGGCAACTCACAGGTGATCGGGAAGAGCAGACACATGTGGCGGGCCCATCCTTGCTTCAGTGGGACACCCAGGGTGATCTTGTGCCCAGGCCGTCACCTGGCGTCTTCCCATCCACCATATTTAATTCAAATCAGGCTGAGGTGAACATCCGAAGATTTCCTTCCAGGAGCAGGTCTTTTCATCAAGAAAGGGGAAGGCTCAAAGTTCTCTCTGAGTCTTGTTTCTCAATAACCAGCTTCAAATCATTATCCCAAAAGGCAGCTTGATGGTGGCAAAAGTTTGGCTCCTCTCCAAATGTGGGCTAACATTTTTTAGACATTCAAGGCCAGCCTTGACTGTGAGCATAGGTGAAAATGAGGGACAGACTGTGAAATAAAGCGAGTTGACAGCAGAGTTTGACGGGACTGCGGCTGAGTTTGCTAGCTTGTCATCAGTTAAGTGACGTGGTTACAACAGCAGCATGTCGCTGTCCCTTTGTGTGTTAGAGTTACTGCCCTGGAGAAACACATGTGTTCTTAAATTCTGAGAAGAAGCAGACCAAGTACATTTTTAGAGAGTCTGCATTTTCTGAACTTTTCCTAAATTTTCTTTCTGAAGGTGGAGGAAATATTACTTTCTGGGAAAAGGTATGTTCTTGGAGCAACTGCATAAAGCTAAAAATAGGAAGAATTGAGCAAAGAATGCCTGGAGAGAAGACAGCCAAACTGTAGATTGTCGTCACTATATTGACTTAAAACGTCTCCAGAAGAGGGGAAAAACAAAACTCTAACAAGTTATATTAAAAATCCAGTTAATGTTATTTGAAAAGCAGCTGTATTTTATGGTGGAAGGATTACTTCCCTTAAAAGAATTCATTCCATTTCATTTATTTTTCTGAGTACTTTGTATCAATTCAATTGGCTCAGGATACTGAATATTATTGGTCGGATAACTAGTTTTGTAATCATAGAATAAAAATCAGGACATTTTACCACAAAGTGTAGATTAACTTTCTGCACAATTCATAAGAATACCAGGCTCCCGTTCTGTTAAAAAATGCCATTCTCCTTGTAAAGCACTTAAAGTAGCAAATGAGGACATGAGAACCACCAACCAAAAATAGCTGAATGATCACCTAAAAATCCAGTGTCGTGCACCTTCAGAACTACTTTTGAATATGATAAAGAAAATCACAGCATTTTCATACATCTGCTGGGAAAAACATCAATGTAGCCACGTAGTGTAGCGATGTAACCAGGTATACATTTTTAAATACTTTAGCTAACCCTATATTCTTCAAATTTGACTGTAAGCGACACCGAGACAACAGCAACTCCAAATGGCCAGCTTTATCTTCAGGCTAATCCAGGGGATGCCATTTATCTTTGTGCAGTAGCAATAGAACTGGCAGTTTGCTAAATTTCTTTGCTGATAACTTTTGAACTCAAAATACATTTTCTTTGCCATGGAAACAAATAGGTTCTGAGGCTCCAAGAAAATGAAGCATGATAGTCATCCCAGAAATTCAAAAGGTATTGCATGCTGTTTTGTTGATGGGATGGGCCTTTTGTCTAGATCTCTGACTGAGGCTCTTTGCGGTAATTTGTAAAATCATCATTTGTGCTTTTCAAAAATCCTTCTCCACCCAACACCTGCCCACCAGTTTGCGCCATCTTATTAATTTTTGAAAACATACTCTTAAACTTTCAGTGAGGTTTTAAAGCTGGTGATAAATACAATACCATGTAAGACTGGTACACTGATAAAAGCCATGAGGGAAACCTCTGGGGATCAGGGATCGATAATGTACTTAAAAACCTGGGCTTCGAGTAAAAAACTTACTTGTAAAGCATTTAATGGAATATTTCAGAGGGTTTTGAATATTGTACCTGTGGCTTCCTAAACAGAACAAATGTGTTTGATCAATCTTTGAATGATGTGGATATAAATACTGTCAAAGGCAGTATTTGATAGGGGGGACCTCAGAAAATCAGAACTACGTTCTGGAGGGCAGGCCCCTTGTAGTACAGGCTTCCCCTGCTGGGCGAGTGTTCTAGGAACCCATCTGTATCAGTGCACCAGCTGGTGTTGTGAGGGGCAGTGGTCAGCCTCAGTGAATTTTTTTTTTGAAAACTCTTCCACTGAGTTTGCCCATTTTCATGACGGGTGATTTATGAGTGCATCTGCCCACACCGTGTTGAGTGTTCAGCCGTTTTTGACCAAAAATGGCATAACCCATGCGCCCCACCTTCCCTATTCACCCCATCTCACCCCAGTGACTTTTTTATTTGTTTCTCTGGATGATATAATGTCCGCGAAGAGAAACATTTTGCTGATATCGAAGATGTGAAACAAAAAATGGCAGAAGCACTAAAAGGAATCAAAATCCACCAGTTCAAAAACTGTTTTGAGCAGTGAAAAGAACATCTCAATAGGTTTATTGCATCAAATAGAGAGTACTTTGAAGGTGACTAAAGTTTAAAAGTGTAAGAATACATACACAATATTTTATAAATAAATTCTGGGGTTTTTGGATCTCCCCTCCTACTTCCTTGAGAATGTCAGTTTCACTGGTGGAAATATTTTCTTTATGTATTAACTGTAGCTGCTCCTGGAACACACCCTATTACTCTAGTATTAAAGTACACATTTTCTGTGGTTCTAAATCAGGGGCATGCCTGTTATCGAATGAGATAAAAAAAATCTGATTCTATTACATTCTCATGGAAAAGGCAAATGGCATACACCATTACCTTATTTTAACTAAATGTGAATGTAATCATTAATTCAGTAAATACACACTAATTGAGGACATAACAGGTGTCAGAGCAATTCCAGGTGTTGAAGATAAGCAGATACACAACCCTTGTCTTGAGAAGAACTGGAAATGTGTACAGTGTCTAGTACAGATAACATAAACTGATAACCCAGGGCTAGTTTTAGCGAGCAGAAATGTTTGTTTGGATATGCATAAATTATTTAAGAATCGATATAGTTGAAATAGAGATAGTTATTTCTCCAAATCTGGGTTTTTAGGCTTTTATTGAGAATCTAACATTGGGCTACTGCCTACCCAGGGCATGACTCTATGCTTCCTACCACTTCCTTGTAAGTACACCAACCCTCCTCATTCATGTACGTGTAGTAGTAATGCGAAGGAGTGATTGTGAGAATCCATAATTCCTGACAATGCAGTGGGTGTCAGAGGCTTTGGGGAGAAGGGTAAACAGAATTTTAAGATGGCCCTCATGACCGTCACCCCCTGGTACTACCCCTGTCATTATATCTTATGTGACAAAAAGGAGGTTATCCACATGGTCCTAATCCAATCTCATGAGCCCTTTAAGAGCAGAAAGTTTTCTCTGGCTACTGCGAGCAGGAGAGAGGTCTGAGAGATATAAGGCATGAGAAATACCAAACTCCCCCATGAGAAGGACTGGCCACTGCTGGTCGAAGACGGAGAAGTGAAGCCGAGGCTGCCGGCAGAAGTTGAAAGAAACTCCTAGCTATCAGCCAGCAAGACAGTGATCTGGGTCCCACAAGTGCAAGAGGTTGAATTTGGTCAACCTGAATGAGAACGGATGGGATTCCCTCCCCAAACCTTTCAATAAGCGTCAGCCCAACCAATACCTCGACTTCAGTATTGCGAGACCCTGAGCAGAGACTGGACTTTTGAGCTACGAGTCAGTGAGAACAAAGATGAGTGGTGTCCCAGTTGTTATGTGCATGTTAGTGTGTTTCAATAATAACAGAAAAACCAATCTAAGTCAGGAAATGACTAAAGTCAACTTGGGTGACTAGAAATATGCAATTATTTATA
>PVKM010032431.1:0-16404 GCA_004027735.1 Carollia perspicillata
CTTTAAAAAGAAAAAAAAAAAAGAACTTCCCCAATCTGGCAAAGGAAATAGACTTCCGGGAAGTCCAGGAAGCTCAGAGAGTCCCAAAGAAGGTGGACCCAAGGAGGAACACACCAAGGCACATCATAATCACATTACCCAAGATTAAAATGAAGGAGAGAATTCTAGAAGCAGCAAGAGATAAGGGGACAGTTACCTACAAAGGAGTTCCCATCACACTCTCAGCTGATTTCTCAAAAGAGATCTTACAAGCAAGAAGGGGCTGGAAAGAAGTATTCCAAGTCATGAAAGGCAAGGACCTACATCCAAGATCGCTCTATCCAGCAAAGATTTCATTTAGAATGGAAGGGCAGATAAAATGCTTCTCAGATAAGGTCAAGTTCAAGAAGTTCATAATCACCCAGCCCTTATTATATGAAATGTTAAAGGGACTTATCTAAGAAAAAGAAGATAAAAAACAGGAACGGAGAAGGACAGCAAATTCACAGTTATTAACATCCACACCTAAAACAAAAGCAGGCTAAGCAGACCCCTAAATTGGGAGCAGAGCCACAGAAATGGAGATCATGTGGAAGGTTAGCAACAGTGGAGTGGGAGGAGCTGGGGAGAAAGTACAGAGAATAAGTAGTATAGAAGGTGGGGAGAAAATAGACAGGGAGAGGGCGAGAATAGTGTGGGAAATGTAGAAGCTAAAGAACTTATGACACATGGACATGAACTAAAGGGGGAAGTATGGGGGGAGGGGTGTGCAGGGTGGAGGGGAATGAAGGGGGGAAATGGAACAACTATAATGGCATAATCAATAAAATACATTTTTTTAAAAGACCATATACTGTATGATTCCAGTTACAGGAAAAGTCCAGGATGGACAAACCTAGAGCAGAAAGTAGATTGTTGGCTGCTATGTGTGGGGGGAAATGGGGGAATGACTGCTAATGGGTAGGGGTTTCTTTTGGAAGGGAGTCATAAAATGTTCTAAAGTTGTGGTGATGCTTCCACAACTCTGTGACTACATTAAAATCACTGAAATGAGTGAGATGTATCGTACGTGAATTATATCTCAATAAAAGCATTATTTAAAAAATTGTTAGGTTGCCAATGGCCATTTAAACAAGGCACTAATATGGCCCTGGCTGGTGCAGCTCAGTGGATTGAGTGCTGGTCTGCAGACTGCAAGGTCACAGGTTCGATTCCCAGTCAAGGACACATGCCCGGGTTGAGGGCAAGGTCCCCAGTTGGGGGCATGCATGAGAGCCAACTACCCATTGATGTTTCTCTCCTTTGCTCCCTCCCTTCCCCTCTCTAAAAATAAATAAATAAAATCTTAAAAAAAAATAAAGACACTAATATGAAAGCTTCATACCAATTGTGAAAAACAAAAAGGAATGAATAAGCCCTGGGTGGTGTGGGCGTGTGAAGCAAGGGGTCGCCGGTACGATTCCCAGTCGGGGCACATGCCAGGGTTGCAGGCCAAGTCCTCGGGGCATGTGCCCAGTAGGGGACACATGAGAGGCAACCACACATTGATGTTTCTCTCCCACTCTTTCTCCTTCCCTTCCCCTGTCTCTAAAATTAAATAAATAAAATATTTAAAATATTTTTAAAAGGAATGAATATACACACAAATATAAGCCTAGACCATAGTGAGGCAAATATTAGTAACAGGTAACAATAGTTGCCTCTGCAGAGAAAAACTGTCATCCTGGAAGTTATGGGTAAGAGGGAAATTCCTTTTTCACTGAATACACATATTTTATTTTTAAAAGCAAACAAACAATAGATTTCAACATTGTAGAAACAAAGTTTCAACAATGCTAGGTACATATTTTTTACACGTAAGAGACTTTTTAAAAAACTGAAGAATTATTTACTTACAATTCATCGGGTCGATATGGAGGTGGACTTTCAAAAGGCCTCGATGACATGGTCAGGGGTCACCCGATCTTCCAGATGAGCAATGTCCGGAAGCTCCCAGCCAATCTAGGCAACATGAGTAGGGTAATGACATTACTCTGAGCTCACAGTTTCCTTGCATCACTAAGAAATCGAATGATACCAATTCGTTACTTCTCTTGTCCTTCCCATGGCTCTTTTTACACATTGGACCATTAATTCCTTCAGCCCAGGAAATCACTGAGCACAGCAATCCCTGAGCCTGGCAGTCCTCACAGCACCTAGCACCATGCTCTGCACGTCACCGGCAGGCAAATATTGTTTAAACTTGAAATCCTACATTGTAGTGATTTTGTAAAATGGTATTTATTTTTTAAAGTCCCTTCAAAGAATAAGGAAGATGGCATAAGAAAAATTTTTAAATACGTTGTTTCACGTTACTTTGGAAAGTTCACATAAAGTGAGAATGCATATGAAATTGCATAGGTAGCAGAGTCTAGCACACACTAGCCCCTCAATGTTAAAGTAAAGCACAATCTGGTTTAAAAATATGCTTTTCTCAATATAATGATGACAAGGTGCAGCTCTGAATGGTGGCACTGTGGACATTTTCCCCTTCTGCTTTTCTAAGTCATTAAAACTGGACATAGTTGTACAAATTATGGCGGGGAGGCAGACATTAAACACACACTGTGTTAAGGAGTCTTCTTCTGTAAGGGAAAAGCGGAATAATTTTGTTCTAAGTCCTCAATTTGTTCCAACTTCACTCAATCAACCAGTATTTGTTAAGTGCCTCCACTATGCCACGGGAACCTGTGGAAGTTCAGGGTGAGACACAGCTCTCCTGAAGGTCACACCCAAAGGAAGCAGCTCTGGCACGGGCATTAACTGAGGGCCAAAACTTTGTGCTAAAGTGGTGTGAGGATGACCAAAGTCTGAAAGAGGAAGAGGAAGGGGAAGGGAAGGAGGGAGGAAGGCCACTTGAGCAAGATCTATTATCTGGGTATATTATTAGAGTGTCTAATATTTTTTCCTTCTCAAATAAAGTATGCACAATCTTACATCACTATATTAGGAACGGTGTATCAATTCAAGCTCTTTAAACTTTGTTCTTTACAATCAATGGCAGCTATCCTACACATCCTTAAGGACGGCCAATTCCAAATGTCTTAAAACAAAATACTGCCCAAATGTTTATTAGGTAAAACCTCAAAGGTGGAAATACAGTGAATGTTAGCAACATCAATACAATTAGCATAATTTTTCCAAACACATCATAGGAAGACTTCCCTACATTCTTTTATTTCTAAGAGCCGCCTTATTGAACCGTAACATACAGAAAGTCCACAAATCACGTGTACACAGCCCTGTAACTAGCACCCAAACACACATATAAATGAGCACTTCAGGCCAAAATATGATGGTGCTATAAGAGGAAAAGTCCAGATTAAATGTCTCCCTACTTGACGTTCAGAAAAATGTTTAAAAAAACTGAATTTAGACATTAAGGAAGGCAGCACACGCCACTTCTGAAGCTGCATGTCACATACTGACAAACTGACTCAAGGGGAGGAATCTTATTCCTTCTACACCTATGACTCAACCATTCAAGACTATGCCAAAAATTCCAGGCTCAGTGATGACTTTTGAAAATTGTAAATGAATCCAGCCCCAGGCTACAGTTTCAGTTTTGTCAAAAATCCAGACAAAATCTTTTCCTAAACTGCTATATCCTAAATTCAGAGTTTATCTGTCCTGTCTCCTCTAATAGCAAAAAATTTAAATTGTGAAGCAAATAATTTGAGAAAGCTAATTAAGAACAAGCCATGCCACACCAACTTCCTTTCTTGAGGTTACCAGACTGGTAGGTGAAGGAAGTGCAGACAGAATCCTGAGAATCTCGAGCACATCCTTGCTGTGTACACAGCGTCATTACACAGATTTCTAAGGGGCTGAATAATGGAATCTAATTAGGACCGAAAGAATGGACCATTTATGTCCACCTGGAGGGAGGTCTCCACTGGTGACTACACACAAAGTGGATGCAACAAGCTAATCCAGGTGTGCAGCTAGCCAACCCACGAGCTACACAGACACCAACACCAGTCAGGCTCTCTGTAAGACCCGAGCGATCAGCTGAAACAAAGGTAGTGACTGAAAAAGCTCACAGCCTTACACAAATTCCTTACCCCTGAGCCTCACTACCATCCTCTGTCAAGTGGGGAATAGTCCTGACCTCTCAGCTGGGATAACTAAGTGAAACACGAATTAAGAAAGATAAGAAAATGTATTATTCACTGCGAGGTGGCTGTCCTGAAGGTGAGAAATTTCAGTGTTTAGGCAACTAGGTATACCCTATACATTTTCAAATATTGGTGATATGGATAAATCAATTTAAAAATGTAAACTCAATTTTAAAAAATGAATAAAGTACTGGATAGGGAGATCTGGCTTAATAACTCCATTTTTAAAATCACTTCTTAAAAACTGATTTGAGAAAGAGAGGGAGGGAGAGAGAAACATCAACTTGTTGCTCCACTTACTTAGGCATTCATTGGTTGCTTCTGGTACATGTCCTGACCGGGAATCAAACCCACAACCATGGTGTATCAGGACGACATACTAAACAACAAGCTCCCCAGCCAGGCCCAATAACTGCCCATTTTTAAGTGCATTTCCTTGGTGAGAATTTCAACAAAAGCTAACGAACTACTGCAAACTCAGTATGCACAGAGATAGCGCTTGAATCTAGGAATGACACAGTTATTTAAAAGAAGCAAACCTCTGCATAACCTTAAAATTTGTGCATCATGCTCCAGGAGGGTGACTAAAACTATTAAGGATCTTTTTAAAAAATATTTATTGATTTATTTTTAGATAGAGGGTAAGGGAGGAAGAAAGAGAGGGAGAGAAACATCAGTGTAAGAGATACATCTATCCTAGGTACGTGCCCTGACCGGGAATTGAACCAGCAACCTTTCAGTTCGCAGGCTGGCATCAATCCACTGAGCCACACCAGCCAGGGCTAAAATTAGTAAAGGCCCTAAAAAATCATGCCTTAACACAGGTGACTGGAAAAACAGGAAATGTTTGGCCTGGAGAACTCAACATTAGAAGGACTACTAAGGCTACCTTCAAATATGTAAAGAGCTGTCTTTGTAGTCCTAGAAATGGTTCTTTGGAAAAAACTAAAAAATACCACAGATTTCCTCTCAATGTTAGGAGGAATCTCCCTCACCCTTCAAAAACAACAACTAACAATTCCATCTCATGCCAATTATGCAAAACTTAAGTTGTTTGATATTTTGGGAGGCTGGACAGGAGGACTTAAAAGGTCTCCTTCAAGGCAGTCTGTGACTGCGCTTTAAGGCCACAGCTGAAGGAGAAAGAGAGCCAAGGCCCAACAAGCTTGGTCCAAGGCTGGCCCAGCACAGCAAGTCACGACAGTGAGGGGACACACATCAAACAGCTGAGGAAGAGTTGGGGGAAACAGTAGCAAACACTTGATATGTTAAGCTGAAAGCCAGTTAATGTTAACATACAACAAAAGTTCTCCCCTTAAAAATGCTTAGTGATGAAAAGCTGTCTTAATTTAGAAAAAAAAAAAAACACCTAAGTTGAAATTTAAAAGTCTGAAAATACTATGACCCAAAATTATTCTTTAGAGCCAACTGTCAAAAGAGTAAAAAATAATAACTTTATTATATGTAAGGGCAGACTGTTCCTTTTCAATCATAGGCAGCAATAGTTCATTTGCTTTTAAGAAGTTTTTTTTAAGTGTGCTTGATATTAAATGATTCTATTTAGGTTACAGGCACATCATTAGTAAACTGCCTAAAATTCTGAAATTCGGCAGATTTTGAAATAGATGAGCTCTGTGTCAGAAACTGTTTTTTTTTTAATAAGCTCTCCAGATGAATTTTAAGCACACTGTATATTTTGAGAATCATTGCCTAGAATAAAAGCAGCAACCCAAGGAAGACCTTGATCTTGTCAGTTTCCTGTCTAATAAATTCAGATCTTTACATGGTGCCTGTGGTTCGGATCTCAGCTCAACCATCACCTCCTCAGAGATGCCTTCTCAGTCACACACTCTGTCCACGACATCTGTCTTACTTTCAGAGCAAGTTTCCCCGCTAACTAAAACTATTGGCTTATTTCTTTTTTTTTCTTACTGCTACCATCTCCGCCCCACCTGGAATATCAGCTTCACAAGCACTTAGGTGTCTGTTTTGAGCATCACAGTCATTACTTATCCCTGGTAAAAAGTACAATCTACCTACCAATACATGACTTATAAAAACCAATAGTTCATATTACAGGTGGGGTTTCAATCCAGCACTGACCATCCTGAAGTTCTGCACTCACAACGCCCAAGTAAATACAATCCTTTAAAGTCAACAAACATAATTAAGAGTGCATAGTCACCCTGGCTGGTGTAGCTCAGTGGATTGAGCACTGGCCTGTGAGCCAAGAGATCGCTGTTCCACTCCCAGTCAGGGCACATGCCTGGGTTGCAGGCCAGTTCCCAGCAGGGGACACACGAGAAGCAACCATACATTGATATTTCTCTCCCTCTCTCCTTCCCTTCCCCTCTAAAAATAAAATCTTAAAAAATTAGTCTGAGGGGGAAAAGAAAGAGAAGGGTGAAGTATGCAACCATATGGGTATCACCTGGGAGCCTGTTAGAAATGCTGACCTCCAGGCCCCACTCTGACCTATCAATCAGAATCTGTATTTTAATAGGATCCCCAATTGATTCATACCACATTCGTATACTAGGTTCAAAGGTGTTTATTCACTTTTAAAAGAGTTCTAATAAGGTCTACCTTTCAGAGTGGTTGATGAAACGATATAATAATGTACAAACACTTTTAGAACAGAGGCCCCAACACAGGAGGAACTGCCCATCAGTCCCCTAAATCGCTTGGAAGTTGTCTACCTCTCACTATTCTCTCCATCACCTAACAACTAAATAAATGCAAAACTACAAAAAAAACTGTCGTTTTGTCTGAGGAGATATCTGTTACTGTGTATCTACCCTTTAAAATGTCTGTTTTTTAAAAATCAGAGAAAATAAAGATACAACGCAAAAGAAACACTGTTATAGTTGGGAATGAGTAGTTGGAGAAATCTACCTCGTCTAGAAAGAACTAGTTTCAATCACAGCAAGAATTGCCCGCAGTGCCTTAATGGTAAGGGTTTCTCTTTCCCCTTTTCCGGGGATCCCAATAATACACCCGTTGTGCGCGAGGGCCACTCACTAACCTGTAAGGCTGCCTCCTCCCCGCCCCAGGTCCTTCCCCAAGTGGGCAGTTTGCCCAGCCAGCCCCAGGGCAGGCCTGAGGATGGATGCCGCGGCTTCTCCTCGCGCTCTGTCGCTTCACCCGGGACACAAGGGGGTCGGAGTTGCTCCTCCAGCACCACGGTGCAGAGGCCATTTTGGCCCCTCGACCCACATTCCCCCGAACACTTCCTCCGACAAAGGCAACATGTCTGCTGTACTTCAAGGTCTCACAACCCGGCCGCCCGGCCGGGGCAGGTTCGGGGTTCGCGCGTCCCGCCGCGCCCAGGAGCACCCCAGGCACGGCGCGCTGCCAGAGCAAGGACCGCCCGGAGGCCTCCGGTCACGGCTGAGAATCCGAGCGTGAGCAAATTCCCTCGAAGTACAGCCTCCCTCGAAATTAAACCCCCGTCCCCCGCAGCTTCTATCCACGAGGGCTCACCCAACTCCCCCTAGGTGGACTCAAAATGCAAAATGGTCCGTCAGCGCACGCCGTCGCTCCGGGAACACAGTATTTCGGGGAGTCAACCCGGCCACCTTCTCTCCCCGAGATACCCAAAGCGGGGGCGCGGAGGCGGAAACGATCAGGTCTCCCGGGATCCAAGTCCCCGGGCCAGCGACCGCCCCTCTCGCTCCAGCTCCAGGGCGCAGGACCGCCGAGGACCCAGGCGCCGCGCTCCTCTCCCCGAGGACCCGCAGAACTGCAGTCGGGAGAGCAGAGCGCAGGGTTCCCACTGTCCACGAACCTCTCGCCCCGCTAAAAGCGAAGGTGCCCACACTCGTAGTAAAGCATTTCCGCCGAAGGAGCTGATCGGCGCCTCCAAGTGGCCCTGGTGGCCCTGGGACGCAGCTTCAAGTTAGCCTAGCGCGGCCGGCTCCGCGGACCCGCACCTCTCCGGTTCCCGCGAGTCCCGGCCCAGGGGCGAAACCGCCACCGAAACTAGCCCAGAGCGCCCTTCCCCCGCGCCTCCCCAACCAGACCCGGTAGCCGCGGTCCCCCGGCGGCGTCACACTCTCCTACTCACTGCAGTCCCGCCCAGCCCACCCCGGACGGTGGGGGCACAGGAGCGCGCTCACCTGGCGGTCGCACCTGACGATATATGGACCGCCAGCAGGCAGCCGGGGACGGGGTTAGGGACCAGCCCCCCTCCTCCATCCACCCCCCTCCTCGACGGCCCGGCCCCCGGACATGCGCACCAACGCCAGGCAGTGCTGCGGACGGTCCGCGGCCCCACCCGGGCGATCCCCACCTGCAGCCCTCCGCACGGGTTCCTCGGCGCTTTGGCCAGCTCTCCCGCGAGTCTCTCTGTCTCCGCCTAAGGAAGGAGAAAGGGGGAGGTGGACACTGGAGAGGAGGTGTGGTGTGGCCGCCTCCTCCCTCGGCGACCCATTCACCTGAAACTCGGATGGGAGGGGGAAGGAAGAGGTGGAGAAGGAGGCGGGAGGAACCGGTAGGGCTCCGCGCTGTCCTGCGGTGCGCGGAGTTAAAGGAAAAGCACCAGGTTTCAGGGGGAGAGACAAGGGATCCAGCGCAGAGGAAGGGCTAGGCCCCGGGGGTCGTGGACCGCCCTAGCGCGCGCGCAGTCCGCGGGTTTCTGGTAGAACAGCGGGGTGAGGTATACAGAAGCCTGTTTTCCTCCTGAAGAAGGAGGGGGCGGGGTGCCCAGCGCTTTAGCAGGAAAAGCACGTCTTCTTACAACATTTTCGTGCTCCAAAATTTGGTTAAAAGTTTGTTGGAAAGCAGCATCCAAATGTGGGAGCTTTTCAAAAATCATGCGTAAATTTACGAACTGTTTCAGAATCTCTGGGTTTACAAAAAAGACCAGTACTCAGAGTGGTTTAAATGAAGGGGAAGTACCGCAGACACTGGTGTCCGTAAATTTGCCATCAAAATTAAGTGCGCACCACGGTATACATTACTGTCACTTAAGGCTCCTCTGTCCCCGTCCCCGCATTTCACTGTGGTACGATGGAGAGTTTCGGGGGAGGGAACTAAACAATTTTAATACTATCTTTGGCTTTCAGAAAAAAAGCCGAGTTTTACGTGCTGTGTTCTCTTTCTTCATCTGGAGGCTATTTCCTCAGTGAACACTCACTGAGGAAAATTCGTAGTCTGCCCGTAAGGATGTGTATACTTTTATATACGTATGTTGTATTTCAGTTATTTCCATGTTTCTTTTAACTAACACTCCAGAATGTAACAATTTTAGTACTTGCTATTTAACTACTGCATTGAAAGCTAGGGTGTAGGTTTCTTAAATCCTGCTCACTTCGTGTTCCAATCTGGAATGTCAGCTTTGCTAATAAACTTCTACCCAGTCCCACCCACTTCTCTGCCTTTAATTAAGTGGTTAGAGATGTAACTCTCCCATACAATAGATCTGAGTCCACAATTCAATACTTAAGGAAGTAAAAGCAGTATACAAGTATGAACTATTTTAAATGATGACAGCCTTAATGGATAATTCATCTGATTGGCATTGTTTTTGTGGAAGTCACTGCTACAATTACTTTAATACGACTGTAGTCTTTGAATGATGCAGTTTAAATTGGTGGCGTTAACACCGGGGAAGTTAGGTTAATCCTCTTAATGTTCCCTGTCAGATTACTGAGCTCTCCAAACATTCCACTCGGTTTATAATTAAACAGGGGAACATTTCCTAATACTCTCAGACTTATAAACACTTGTCTATTCTTGTTTAGTGTGCTTTGACATGTTCTGAAGAGAACTTAGAGTTTTTTCCCTACTTTTAAAAATTGAGCCCTGGCTGGCGCGGCTCAGTGGATTGAGCGCGGGCCTGCAAACGAGATGATGGCGGTTCGATTCCCAGTCAGGGCACATGCTTGAGTTGCAGGCCAGTTCCCAGCAGGGGATGCACCAGAGGCAACCATACATTGATATTTCTCTCCTTCTCTCCTTCCCTTCCCCTCTAAAGATAAATAAATAAAACAAAATAAATTGAAATGTTTCTTATACCATAAAATTTACCCTTAAGTTTAACGTGTATACAAGTTAGTGGTTTTTAGTACATTCACAAGGATGTAACTACCACTACTGCCTAAGTCCAGAATGTTTTCATCACCCTAAAAAGAAGCCTTGTGTCCATCAGCAGTCACCCCCATTTCCCCTGGCCTCCAGACTCTGGTAACCACTCACCTGATTTCTGTCTGCACTGATGCACCCATTCTGGACGTTTTATATGAATAAATAATACAATACACGTGTCTGGCTTCTTGCACTGAACATAATGTTTTCAAGATTCATTCATGTCGTAGTACTTGACCCATCTCTGTCTATGGCTGAATAAGATTCCATTGAATGGATACATTGCATTTTGCCTAAACCTTTATCAGTTGATGGACATTTGGGTTATTTCTCCTTTCAGCTATTATGAATAAAATACAGGTACAAGTTTTTGTGTGGACGTATGTTTTTAATTCTCTTGGGTAAATTAAGTTTTTTAATTCAACTTTTTATCCTTTTAAGAGACTAACTTAAATAATGCATATGCATTATCTAAATAACTTAGATAATGCATATCATGTTATTTTTCTTTCCTTTTATTGGCTTTTAGAGAGAGAGAGGAAGGGAGAAAGAGAGAAAGAGAGAATTGTTCCACTCATTTACACATTGATTGGTCGATTCTCGTATGTGCCCTGGCAGGGATCGAACCCCCAACCTTGGTGAGTTGGGATGACACGCTAACCAACTGAGCTACCCAGCCAGGGCCATTATTTTTCTTATCCCCACACCAAACCTAAACCCAAAGGTGTGTTGTGTTAGAATGGAAGGTTAGTTACCACGATTCATTTGCTCTCCTTATTCATTCGTTCAACAACAATTTTTTGAGTGACTACCCTGTGCACAATAATTACCGAAACCCTCAAAAATCTTGTCTTAGCAAAGCTTACTTCCCTATTAAATTCCTACATATGGAATATTAGAATTTATTAAGTTGAACTATATGGAATTAGAAACAGTTGATCATTTTTAACTGCAAAATGGCAATTTCATGTGGTTCAACTTAATACTAAGCTAAATTTCCGTTGGAATGTTGTATGCCATTTTTATTCCATTGAGATTAATTTTCCAAATGATGCTCACAGAATTGAAAAATCTAAAAACTGTGTTCTTTTAGCTATTGCCTAATAGTGTGCATATCAGGTAGTAGTTGAAATGTTCAGAAAGAAAATGCAACCTCAAAACCTAAATATATCATTCTTCAATAGCAAAACAAAATTTGTTGGATGCTAAATGATGCCATGCTCAATGTATTCATGTTATATAATCATCAATTGTAGCAAAATTTTAATTATTTTTAATTAAATATTCCTTTTTGGCAGCTCACAATAAAATTACGGACTAGAATCCACTATTGAACATTTGATGAAAATCCTCAGGACTCAAACAAAGGAAATATTCTCAGAGATACTATGATTAGAAATTTGTTGATTTTTCCTGCGGTCAAATGCATGGTAAAATTTTTTTAAAAACTTTTTTTTCTTCAGTTTTATATATAAAGGAGAAACTTAAGAGCTCAGAATATGGTGTCAGAAATTTGGTTTCAAATATCATGTTGCCACTTATTAGCTGGATAGGATTAATCCTTAAGGGAAGTTAGAGTACATAAGCCCTATTTTTCTCTACTGTCAATGCGAAATGATAATAAATAGGACTCTATTCATAACATTATTGAGAGGCACATGGACTGCTCACCCGAATAAACCATATGCTGGGCCACAAGACAAGTCTCAATAAATGTACCAGATCATTGGCTGTAGCCCACCTGCCTCACACAGTTTCTGTCGCAGTGTTCTCCCACACATACTTGTTGAATGAGCAAATGAATAGCAGTAGCCTTGATTCTTGAATCCAGCAAGCCTGTGGAATCTTGTCCATCTCTCTTTGATAGTCTCCTGCCATTGTGAAAACAGCATATTCCTTAACAGCATTTCAAGGCTTACAACTCTAGTACTAGGTCTCAGAGGACAAAAGAAAGGGGATTAGAATAGTTCCGCTCTGCCTCACCTGCGTAATGAATGGATCCAAGGATCGCTATTTGTTCAAGGGCAACTCAGTGTGGAGTTGCCGAGGGCCTGGCAGGAAGGGCCTGTACTTTCCCCACCCAATCAGAAGATGGGACAGATTATGGAGGAGTTTGTGGGGAAGTCACCAGGAAAGCAATGTCTGAGGAGGTGATGACATGTGGTGAGTAAAACTATCTCCTCAATTCCTAAGTGGTAAGCAAGGTCCTCAGGGAGGAGCCAAGGTTAAACAGAGGCCCTGAACTGGAACATCTTCAACAAGCGGAAGAAACAGTCATTGTAATCACCATCATTTACTCAGAGTGACCATGTGCCAGGCGCTGTACTAAGTGCTTCATAGACTTATTTTTTTGTCTTTACAACAATTTTTATGATGTAATATTTTCCCCATTTCTGGAAAACTAAATCTCAGAAAGGTTTGATCACTCACTCAAGACAATCCACTAAGTTGCAGAGTCCAGATTCAAATGCACATTATCTAATTCCAGAATTAATATTCTTAACTGTTTTACTGCTTTTTGTCTCTAAAAAAAATATCCAAACTCCTTTAAACTACCCATAAAAAGAATTCAGAGTCCAGCCATAGAAAGAATAACCCTAAGAAAGAAAAATTGAGATACAGTGGAGTGTTATGGATGAGAACGAACCAATGCAAGCACCTCCCAGCAACATGGTGAATCATTCAAATATAATATTGAACAAAATAAACAAGAAACGCCAAAAGGCTATACGATTCCCTTTATATAAAGTTCAAAAACAGGCAAAACTAAATTATATCATTTGAGGATAAGGAAGCAGTAAGAATTACAAAGGAAAGGAAAGGAATTATTATCATAAAAGTTAAGATAGTGGTCACCTCCAGGAGGAACGAGGGTAAGGATGGGATGGGAAAAGAAGATGAGGTGCTTTGGGAGTGCAGGCAACGGTCTGTTCCTGACCTGGAGGCAGGTTACAGGTCTGTTAGCTTTAGGACCACTTATTCAACTGTACACATTTTATGCACTTTTGTATCAATTTGTATGAACTTTTGTAATAAAAAAACTTACATAAAATGATGACATTCTTAAGAGATGATTAGACCTACATCTAGGGGGTTTGCTTTGTGAATGATATTCCTCAAATGACGGCAGAAAATACCTGTGTGGAATCAGAGGAAGTCGAGGTCATCACTTGAAAAGGCAGAGGAACAATTTTGATCTGGGACAACATATTGCCAAAATTATAAGGATGATGCAGAGAAAAGGGTAGGACTGATTTTTAAATGGAATCAGGCATAGTCTTTTCCACTGCAGTGGAAAACTGGCCTTGAAGGCTTTTTCAACCACTGGCTTCCTGAAGCTTTTAAGTTCAAAAAAGGTAAGAGGAAAAACTAAACATTAACCAAATACTGCAAATACTACATTTTCATATCTAATTTTAACTTTAAGGGTCTCTTTACTTCCTGTGTTCCCAAACTGTAAAATGCATTAATAATAGTCTGGTAAGTTATCAACAAGGAATCCTAACCCTAGAAAAATCACTTGAACTGGGCTAGTATGCAACTGATAGACTAAGCAGATCACAAACTTATCTTGACATTCTGTTGGTTATGAGGTGCAGTTCTTTCATTCATTAGAAGGTCTGCCACATGGCAGCTTTGCTGATTGTATTCAGATTTTCTTTAGGAAAAAACTTTAGGAACCTACAAAGAGAAAGTCAGCGTAGCTTCTGAAATTGTTAGCAGCAAATAGCACCAGATGTTAGACCTCAGTCCTTGAGTTCTGGCTAAGAAAGAATTCAGAGTCAAGGCTGAAATATAAGCAAAAGTTTATTTAGACAGTCTAAGAGCCCTGACCGGTGTGGCTCAATTGGTTGGGTGTCATCCTGCAAAGCAAAAGGTCACCAGTCCCTTCCCCAGTCAGGGCACATGCCTGGGTTGCAGGTTTGGTCCCCAGCTGGGGAGCATACAAGAAGCAACCGATCACTAAAAGGTAGTATAAAAAGAAATACAATAAAGATTAAATATTTAAAAAAATAAATAAATTTAAAACTAAGTATTTATGTCCTAAAAAAAGAAGCAGCCAATCAATGTTTCTCTCTCCCCCTCTTTCTCCCTCCCTTCCCCTCTCTCTAAAAATAAATAAAATTTTAGAAAAGAAAGTCAAAGAGGTAGAAGAAATGAGCCAACTGGGCTGTGTGGTCTCAGGAAACAAATTACAGAGGCAAAGGTAGGGCCTTTTGAACTGATGAAAAAGAAACCACAGGAATGCATCTTGAAGGAAGAAATGGGGAGAAAAGACACAGCATGCTCCAGAGAGAAAGCAAGAACTGTGCGGGGTCCCGCATCTTAAGGTCTTTATCTGCAAGTCTCAGGGGAGGATCTCAATAGAATATTCATCAGCTTTCCAGGCGTGTCCTGTCCTTTCAGGGTCACGGTCTCTACTGATTGGTTGGTGCCGGGCAGGAGGTCATTAGTCATTGCAGCTGGTCCTGATGTCGGCCATGGTGTCACCCCACCTGGCCTTGCTGCTTTTCTGGACCTGGAGCTGAAACACAACTGAGGCCTCAATGTTATCCCTAGGGCTTAATGCTTAAGGGAATGGTCGTGCAAGGGGGGTTGTGTGGGACAGGAGTCCCCTTGGGCTATTCTCCGGCCCCCTTGTTCCTCCTCTAAAAGAGTGTAGCACGTGACTAGCAACATGCCAGGGGAAGAAAGGTCACCCTGGGAGCAAGGTCCCACCTTACAACTGTCCAGTTGTTAGTTTTTAGGGACCTGGGGCTTGCCACCCTGGTGACCTTGCATCCCTGGCTTATGGTTCCTACTCTACTCCTGTCTGTCTCACTGCCTCCGACGTCAAAATATTGACACCCACACAGAGCATGGTCATAGGTGGCACATTTGTGAATTGTGTATGAAAAGGAATACTTGTTCAGTCACAAAATGTTTACTCCATACCTGGTGTGTACAGAGCCCTGACCTATCTAAGCGCTGGAGATACAGTGGAGTCCAGACAGGCGGGGTCCCTCGTCGAGGTTTACATCCGAGTCGGGAGAAGACAGGCAACAAAGGTGACTGCACTGAGAATGAATGAGATAATTTCACATGGCGGTGAGTGAGTGACCTGAAGAAGCCGAGCAGGCCACAGGGACAGAGAGGGCTGTCTGAGGCGCAGGTGTGGGAGCTGCCTTAAGTGGAGAGATCACTGGTGGCTGCTCTGAAGAGAGAACATTTGAGCTCAGACTAATGAGAAGAAAAAGCTGGCCATGCAAAGCTCTGGGCCAAGAACACTCTAAGGCAAAATCTAGGGTCATTTTGGAGATTCAATGTACAGGAGGCCAGAAGAAAGGGACAGGACGGGAGGTGACGTCTGAGGGAGACAGGAACCAGATCCTGGGTGCCGTGCCCCCAGAGTGTGCATCTTCTAACTGCACTGGGAAGGTTTGGGGGTGGTTAGGCCTTCATAAGCATGAGTTTGTGTGTTCAATTTTGTGGTACTCTATGGGTCAACCTAAAAATTTTCCTGTGTTTTAAAATAATGTTTTTGTCACGCTTGAGTATTTATTTTTAAAGTTTGTAGCTTCTGCATGGAAAGGATCAAACCCGAGGAAGAGAGCCAAGGTGATCTGAAACCCAGTGGATAGGATCTCTGAGAAATGTAAATGCCTCCTGCTCGTCTTCCGCTGCGACTCCTCGTTAGAGACGCTGCCTGGCGGCAGCAGAGGCAGAGGGGCTAGAAAGGGAGGTGGTGAGAGAAGTTCTCCCACAGGACATGTTATTTTATTTTTCATGATTTTTTCTATTTTTTCCTAAAATTTCTCAGTGAACAAGCATACATGGTGTTTGACGATTAGGAAAAAGATATAGTTTCACTTTTTCCTAACTTACTGTGTTGGAAAATTCAAACCTATAGACAAGCTGATAAAATAACACTATGTGAACTCCATCCTTCACCTCAATTCACCATTTGTTAACATGGCCACATTTGCTTCTCTCTCACACACAGTGTGTTCAGTACATAGTATATTCTTTTTGCTCAGGCATTTATACACAAACGTCTATACTTTTTTGGTTCAACCACTTGAAAGTAATTTGCAGGTATGATGACGTTTCACCCCATGTATTTCAGCAAGTATCTCGAGAATCAACATGTTCTCCTACATAACCACCATCTTAACTTGTGCTGCTATACCAGAATGCCACC
>PVKM010032432.1:0-16416 GCA_004027735.1 Carollia perspicillata
GTCATTAAAACAACAGATACCCCAGAACTGAGAGAGGAAAATAATTCTAAATGTGCTGTGATGTTTTAAGGTAAAGCCATACACATTTTTATCTGAAAGTTTTAAGAATATATGATTCTGCTTGAATTTTCTAATTCTTTCCAGTGTCTAAGTGGGCTAGAATTATTCATCTTTTCAATGTCATTGACAAAAAAAAAGTATTACTGAAATATTCATCATCATTAAACATAGCATACTTTCTTTAGTGTGATAAAGAGTTTGAATATCTGAATAGATGGCTGATTGTAATAAGAATGATTAATGTAGCATCCAGTTAAAAGAATTTAGGAGCATATTTTACTAATGGCAGGAGACAGTCTTTAAAAATACATGCAAAGAACCGATATACATAACCCAAGGGCACAGGTAACAGTGTGGTTACGGTCAGCGGGAAGGAGGGTGGGGGCTGGGTGGGGTGGACAAAGGGGGGCACTATGGGGATATCTGTAAGAGTGTCAGTAATAAAAATAAAAAAACAAACAAAAGGAATTCTATTTACTTTGTTACATTAACTCTTACTACAGACACAGGGTATATCTCCCATTGTGAAACATGGTTTATAGTTAGTTTATATTATATGATTCTATAAAAGTAAATAAAAATGTCCTTAGTGATCT
The DNA here is from genome assembly GCA_004027735.1 of Carollia perspicillata. Classification (NCBI taxonomy): domain Eukaryota; kingdom Metazoa; phylum Chordata; class Mammalia; order Chiroptera; family Phyllostomidae; genus Carollia; species Carollia perspicillata. The sequence continues at coordinate 657 of PVKM010032432.1, forward strand.
GGGAATTGATTATCAAACATAATAAATGATCTATATATGTCAGATTGAAGAAGTCTTAATTAAATAGTAAGCTTTATGCATATTTAGGGAAATTTTGTATGTTTTTTCTTTGTTACTATGAAAAATTTCATAAGCAAAAGGAATGAGAAGCCCCTTTTGTACAATTAGTCACAGGAATAAGAAAAATAAGTACTATAATTAGAATGACTTTAGAAATTGTGACATCATCATCATGTAAAACCTTAAAAAGTAGTACTAGTTTTCATATTCATATCTAATTAGAGCATACATTTGTACATTTTAAGAGCCAAAATCTTATAAAAATACATTCAAGCTATTTAATAAGTTGATTAAGAGTGTTAGATATCACTCCATGTAATGCAGGGATGAGAACTATGCAATAATCTTTGGTTTACAGAGTCATTGACACAATGACTGTTAAATGGGCTCTCTGTGCCTATCACGGTAACAGCCAACAAACCAATCTTCATTCCGAATAAACCCCTGCTCACATTGAGAACTGGCCAATGGAATGTTAAACCTGATGATTTTGATGGGTTTAATTGCTTCCATAGTGGGTGTTAAACTTCCAACTGCAAAGATATGTAGAATTAAAGTTATAAAAGTTTAAGTGAATCATACGTATAGTTTTGATATTTTTAAAATAATTGGTCTTTAATATATTTGTAGCATTAAACAAAATTTAGCCTATTAGATTTTTTAAATTTGATTGTTTTACAGATACAGTTGTCTGCATTTTTTAAAATCTTGTAATTTCAATTCTAAGTAAGTAACTAATTTTAACTAAAAATAAGTATTTTCACACCTGATTTAGACTTGAATTCTAAGTTAAAAGCTCACTAAATTTTTATACAATTTTAAAACATACCAGAGGATTATGAGTATATATATTGAGGTGTTGAAGATTATACACAGTTTGATGTGGGCAACAAGCCTGTGAGTAAATAATAGAATCTAAATGTATAACATCTGAAACTGTTTCTTGATGTTAGTTTATATGAATTCTTGTTTTGGTCTTTTAACTTATTGATAATTTGATTTGCCTCATTGTTAATTGAAGGAATATATACACTCTGGACATAACAAATTATAGTATTCATATCAAATAGAGGAAAGTTCATCAAAGCATTTGGTGGGAGTTGTCCCATCCTGAATATAATGGTATAAAATCAGCATATCTGCTTCATATTAACAAAAAATAAAAAAGAGGAACAAATTTCAGAACCAGCTAAAATACAGAACCCTCGCCCCCCGCTTTTCAATAAAGAAGACTGTGGCTGCCCAAAATGGTGAAGATAGATCACCGAATGTGAATGAGGAAGTTGAGCTAAGATACAGAACAAACCTACACAGGTAATTCAAATATGGGACAGCCAGTACAATTGTAAGTAAAGATGACTGGCATGCCATAAATGGAAAAACCCTAAATGTTGTGTTTGCAACAACAGAAATGTTGACATGCCAGTCAATGGCAAGGCTTCTCTGGATCCAGTATACAAGAGGCCCTGGAGGCTGCCTGTTTCTCCTTCCCCCATCTCCCTTCCTCACTTCTTAGGAAGCTGACACTTTTGTTTCCTATCCACTGACCCCCTGTGCCTTTTGTGAGAAGGTTTGGCTAATGAAAGGAAATAGCAGGGCCTCTAATGGAAGGAGGAGAGAAGAGTTGGCCTTTTATCATTCCAGTCCTTTCCCTAACAGACCCTTTAACCTACTAAAGGTTGCAGTCTTTAGTCAGAAAGCCCACTTCCACAAGGTATCCTCTTGCTTTAGGCACAAAGGTGTTTTTAGTAGGCCTGGGTTTCCTTAACCACTTTTGTGATGAATTCCCCTAAACAATGCAACACCATTGCAAATATTTCCTTAGCACCTATTTGAGTATTCCATCTTTTCTTGTTCAGTCTTCAATGATTTGTACCACAAGTAGTTTAGGACACAGACCCCAATAATGGGATTTAAGAACTGAGATAATCACAGATTTAAGGATTATGGGTCTTTCAAGAATGGGATTGAGACACCTGCATGGATCTGGATGAGGCTGAGTGTACTCAATTACCTGTGAATGCTCCTTATTGAGAGAAGCATGTCATGTCTTCCATCTGAGTTTTTTCCCTGCATAAATGCATTCTAATGACTTTAACTGGGGCACTTGTGTCACAAAGGGATGTCAGTTACTTTTAGCATCTACCAGTCTCTCAGCTTCTGTAAAAATTAAATATCAGCACAGCCCAGAGAGAAGGTATCTATATTTCAAAAGAGTTGCAGAACCTTACCAATTTCTGATGGCAAGAGACTGAGGATCATGTAGGAGAGTTAAGAAATTAGACTAACAAAGAGGAAGTGAAGTCTTGTCTTGATGATATGAGATTTAAATGTTGGCTTAAAAAATTGTGAGTGACATTAATAGTCTCTAGGCTGGCTAATTGAAGCAGGATTCAACAATGAGGTCCAATTTATTCTCAGAAATCCCCTACTCAACTGTATTTCATAGGATGTGAAATATGTTTTCTCTGGCATGTAAAATCGCTAAAGAAATGCAATGGGGAAATGGAATAGGGAAGTGCACCATCCTCTCTGAAAAATCTCTTGTTTTATTTTTGTTCCTTCTGGGCAAGAGATGATTTGGAGAGATGTCACAATGGAATTGGGTTCCCTGCTTTTAATGGAAATAATGAACATTGTGAGTGGTGAGAGCCAGTTCCTTCACTTAACCTTCACAGAGCCCAGCAGAATAAATGGTGGGTGAAATTACCATAACTAGGCCATAGGGAGAGATTATAGATATCAGAGTGTTTTGATCAGCAGAGAATTGCGGAGAAGACTAATAGATTACAGGATTTTTAGACTAAGAACAAAAGGGTAGCATACAGAGGTGCTCATTGGAATATATAATTAGAAACATTTTTGGTCTGATGGTAAGAATCCCTAATCAAGTCAACACACCCACATGCGTGCACACACATGCCTTCAATAAACTGTGAATAGGTGAATGTGTTTTCAGCATTAAAAGAAGAAAAGTTATCCTTTTCATCCCCAAAGCCAGTTTTTAAAAGAGCAAACACAAGCATTAGCCATGGTAGAGTTAGGTAAAGATGAGAACCTACACTACCATCCGACTAAGTGATAGTACTCTGAAATGACTAGCCAGTGTGTTTAGAACAGACAGATGAGAACTGTGAAGCATGGGTAGTGAGAAGATATTTTTAGTCCTGCAAGAGAATGCAAGTGTTCTTAGAAAACCGAAGGGGTTGTGTGAATTTCCGTTGCAAAATAAAAGAATGTATAAATTAAGAGAAAAAATAATATATTCACTAATTTCATATGCACAACAGTTGTAATAAAATAAAGAAAATATAATTACTTCAAAAGCAACATAAATATTTTATATCCAAATATACATTCAGAATGAACATCAACCTATCTGAAGACATTTTTAAGATGTATTCAAGGTACAGTTGAACAAATAAAAAGGCATTCGACAGGCGTTCAAAATATATTTCATTTTTTCTTAAGCAATTCACACACTTAGGTTGATATCAATAGATATATCAGCAGGGGCTTTTTGTTGTTTGTTGATAGTAAATAGATGATCTAATTCTAGGTTTATATGGAAAAACAAGTAAGCAATAGTCATATGGAAAAACAAGTAAGCAATAGTCACCATGAAAAACTTAAAAATGAAAAAGCATGATAAGCTAGACTTAAGTTGATATTAAATCATAGTAAAAAACAGAATAGTTAAAATTTGTGGTATCAATATACTAATAAGTACACATACCCATGAAAAAAATGGAAATTTAAGTAGAACAACATACATTTGAGAATTAACTATACAATAAAGATGACATCTCAACTTACTTTTATTAGATGGATCATTCAGTCAATAATGTTGGAGAATCTGGGTAGCCACATAGGGAAAGCATAATTTTGGATCTTACATTTAAAGTTCAAAAAGATATGATATATTCTGAATAAATAAAAACATAGAATCTATGAAGCAATACAAATGGTGGAAGAAAATCTGAAAAACTTATTTTATAAACATAAAGCAAGAAAAGTCCATCTCAATATGAAATAGAAATATAAGCTATTAAAATAATTAATATACTTGGCTATATAAACTTTAAAAATAGGAAAAAATCTTAAAATAAAAAGAAAACTACATACTAGGGTAATATTTTATACTCATCTGACAGGCACTGTGTTAATTAATATATCTCCCTCATAATTAATAAGAAAAAGACAGTTATATTTTTAAAAATTAGAGGTGAATGCACAAGGTTCTTGCTTATAGAAAAAAAGGCTAAACCTCTCTCAAAATTATGAAAGTTAAAGAACATGCATATATATTTTTTCAATGAGAATGACAAAAGTTCAAGTTTGCTAACATCTGTGTTGACAAAATTATTAGGTAAACATTTACTCTGAAAAAATGGCAGGTGAATATATAAATTGATGGAATAATTAGAGTAATTTTGAAATAATTTTCAAAACTTCTGAATACATATACTCTTTGATCCTGAAATTCCTGTTCTCTGGATTAATCTTATAAGTATGTGTCTAAGAATTGGAAAAGGAATGTAGGAGATTAACTCAGTGTTTCTTTGAAGATTTTATTTATTTTTAGAGAAAGGGGAAGGGAGGGAGAAACAGAGGGAAAGAAGCATCAGTGTTTGGTTGCCTCTCAATGGGGCACCCACTAATGGGGACCTGGTCTGCAACCCAGGCTTGTGTTCTGACTGGGAATCGAACCAGCGACCCTTTGATTCACAGGCCAGCACTCAATCCATTGAGCCACACTAGCCAGGGAGGCATTTTTTAATAATCCCAAAATATTGAGCCTAACTTTGATATCTATCAGTAGCAGAGGTACACTAATCATATTTTATTGTGTAAATAGGCTTTATAAGTAGATAAGTTAGAACAAATAAGGAAAACTTTGCTTCGAATGGATAAATTCAGATTTGCTTTTGTTTTTAATGATTTATTGTTATTCTGTTATAGTTGTCCCAATTTTACCCCTCTCCACACAGCCCCGCCCCCTGCTCCCTCAGTCAGTCCCCACACTGTTGTCCATGTCCATGGGTCATTCATGCATGTTCTTTGACCAGCTTTTGGATGAAAAAATTATTTGTTTCAACAAGAAAACTGACCAGTTAAAAAAAATCATACAAGGACTCTTTTGCTCCTACCAGGTATTGCTATTTTAAAAATCTTCTTCATCCAAAGTGTACTTCTTATGAAACAAGTTCTTATAAAACATAAAATAAAAAATACTTGTACCACTTGTATAAGCCTAAAGAAAAAGCCTTTTAAACATGACACAAAGTTAGATACCATAAAGAATGAGGTCAAAATTTGTCCATAAACTGCTCATCTTATTCTTAAAAACATTACACAGTCAAGAAAATTAGATATTATATGATGAAAAAGAAGTTAATTTCAGAGAAAATTAACTAAAAAGAACACTAAATATTAAAAACAGCAAAGTGCAACAATAATAAAATATCATCTGAGATTTCCAAGGTGTATTCATTCAGGGATCATGCTATGCTGCTAGTGGGAGCGTAAACCAATATGATTTTCCTGGCAGGCAACTTGCCATTATCTACCCGATTCTAAATATCTATCTTCTGAAGCCAGGATGCTATTCATGTGCCCAAAGTGTATTTTTACTGAGGGGTTATTAGAAAATGCCAAAAAATAGAAATAATAAAAATGTCTATTTTTGAAACCTAGTTAAATAAACATACTAAAGACACATAAAATAATCTTATGTTCATTGAATAGCATTTACTTTTGCTTTTAAAATTTCTTCACTGTAGACAAGTACTAAAACATTGTAAAATTTAAAGGAATCTTCTGAATAAAATTTGTTGAACTGCTTTGTTCCTTTTCTCAAACTTAGTTGATATGTTAAATATGTTACATAAATGTTTTGATTGATCATTGTAGTGTAACTGTTTCCTGCAATTTAATGATACAGATGACATTGTACCTTAAGAGTGTGTGCCATTCCATAAGTCTTATTATGTGTATTTAATGCTTATTAATAATATTTGTGTGGTTCTGTTATGCAGATTATTTTTCTTCATGTTTATATTGAAATATGAATATATTAAAATGATAATTTCCATTGCAAAGAATATCAACCTCATATAATTAAAAAGCATAAAATATTTCATTCATTGCATATATTGTTCCCTTTATAATTTGAAATATTATATTTTATAAAGCCATAATTACCACATTTTCCAATTGCATTATTACATATATTAAAAGCATTTCGTTTAGGACATGTGAACTTTCAAAAATTTACCATGTAATTTTTCATAGAAATACTATTTGAAATGCATTTAAACTACTATTCAATACCCAATATATAGACTTAAAAGTATGGCTTTACTCTATATGACCTTCTTTTGATATATATTTTAAATGATATGACCAAATAACAATGCAAATTCATAAAATTTCAAAAACTTTAATGTTTTAGATCTAGATATCACAACTTTGTGAACTTGTAGTTGAAACTTTTACATAGTTTAGATTGAAAGACATGAGGTCAGAAGTGTGACAAAAGTATATCAGTATATAATTATTTAAGGATCAATATTCTGATTTGATTAGCATATAAAATAAAAAGTTGTGCCACTTACTGTTACTTTTGAAACAAACATGTTTTAACTTAATTAAATTTTTCTGGCAAGAGCTTTCTTTGAACTCAATTATCCATATAAATGAGTTCATTTTATCTATGTACTACTAGTTTAAAAAGAGTCAACAAAATTGTTGAAAAAATTCCCTATATAAACATTGATAAAACCTTTTACATTACAAATTGCTCGTATATACATGGTAGGATAAGCAGGTTTTCACTGGAGCAGAAAGGTGGACAGAGAAAACACATTATAATAGTATAAATCAACCTACGAAACATGTAGTTTCACATTTCCCAAAGACAGAAAGTCGTGTGGCACAAAGATGTTACTTACATTCACCAATTAGTGTTCGTCAAAACTGCTCATGGGTATGCCCCACTGCCTCTCTATTTCTCTCCCATTGAGGATACTTTGAATTAAAAAAAATGTGCTTATGATGCCTACCTCATTTTTAACTAAGACATGAGAAAAAACAATCACAGAAAAGCAACTTTTAACTTTTTCCTTTCTAAATTGCCTACCCTATTTTACTTTGATAAGAGAGATACATAGCTCTCTATACTTCTTAGAATGCCCTTTGGAAATTTCATATGGATAACTATAGCCTTATTCACAATTTATGATATATTTTCAGTAGAATTTTATGGTTCAAACCAGCACTACTAAGCAATAGCTAGAAATAAAGAACATATTAGGATTTTGAATTAGAACAGCATTTAGAAATCTATCACATAAGCTATAGTGCCCAATGAACAAATATAAAAATTATTTTAGACTAGTAGAAAAATTTCAATTGGCACAGATTATCCTATTTTGGTGGCAAACATTGTTTTAGCTAGGCAAAATCTTGAAGAGAAGATATTGTATTTTTTTTAAGTCAAGTCTATTTTTTTTAAAATCATTACATTTTATTTATTTATTATTTTTAGAGAGAGAGGGGAAGGGAGGGAGAAAGGGAAACATCAATGTGCGGTTGCCTCTCACATTGCCCACTTTGCCTGCAACCCAGGCATGCGCCCTGATGGGAAATCGAACCGGCGACCCTTTGGTTCACAGCCTGTGCTCAATCCATTGAGCTACACCAGCCAGGGCAAGATATTGTATTTTATTTTATTTTTATTTTTTATTTTTTAAATATTTTATTTATTTATTTTTAGAGAGAGGAGAAGGGAAGGTGAAAGAATGGGAGAGAAACATCAATGTGTGGTTGCCTCTCATGTGTCCCCTACTGGGGACCTGGCCTGCAACCCAGGCATGTGCCCTGACTGGGCATCGAACCGGAGACCCTTTGTTTCACAGGCCCGTGCTCAATCCACTGAGCTACACCAGCCAGGGCAAGATACTGTACTTTATACTGAGAATATTATTATTCTTTCTCATGGATTTGGATATGTTCAATTTTTAGCTACAGCACAATCAGAGAATTCTAACCAGAAAGTCTTTAAATGAATGGCTCCTATGTGGAATATGCATATGACACATGCAAACTTTCATCAGTCATTAATATTTCTTTGGCCAAAAAATAATAATAACCTTATTTGGAACTTGGAATATTGCTTTCAGTTAAACTTAATTTTATGCTCCCTTTAAAAGAATTGATTATTTTCATATACAAGGGGCATTTTTAAATTTTCAGATTGCAAGTAGCATTTTCATTATTTTTAATTTATTTTTATTGTTTATGAAATTACAGTTCCTGCTTTCTCTCCCCTTCCCACCTCTGCCTGACCCACCCTTTTCCCTCCCCAAGTCAATCCCCACATTGTTGTCCGTGTCCTTGGGTTGTGCATAAATGTTCTTTGGTTGATCCCTTCACCATCTTTCATCCAGTCCCCCACCCTCTCTCTGGACACTGCTGGTCTGTCCTATGTATCCATTTTTCTGGTTCTATTCTGTCCTGTAGTTTATGATGTTCATTGGATTCCACATGTAAGTGAGATCATGTGGTATTTGTCTCTCATGGACCCGCTTATTTTGCTGGGCACAGTGCTCTCCAGGGCCACAGGGCACTTCTGTTGAGGGGAGGCAGGTTAATGGTGCTCAGAACCTTTTCACCGGCCTCTGACTAACAGAGACATCAGGACCAATGTGTCATTCTGCTGCAGACAGACATCACTTGCCATCTAAACACAGCCACAGGCTCTCCTGGATGTCAAGGCCTAGCTTAATAACTGGTTCTTATTTAATCAAGACAAATGCAGCTCTCTAAATGATTGGCAGCTTCAAGTCAGCCAGATCTGCCAGATGTTATCTTTCAAATGAGAGTGCAACCTAATAGCTTAACACTGTGCGGCTACAGCAGAGCATGAAGGCCATAAATATACATCTTTTGATGGGTACAATATATCTGCTCCTTCCAATCTTATATGGGAAAACAATTTTACATTATCCATCTGCTTTCATTCTTTTGAAAAATGTGGTTAGCTAGTGTGATTTAGTATTTCTAAAACTCCAGGCATGAACTATACAAGGAGCTTGAATGAATCTAGAGTATAACTTAACCTTTCCCCTTCTAGCAGATATGTTTGGTGCAATTGAAAATAATAAGAACAAAAGTCCCAGCCTCTTGTCCTGTTTTCACATTTCAGTTCTATTTTATCTCTACTTTGTAAATAATTGATGGCATTGTTTTAGTTCAAGGTGGCTATTTCACATAAGAATCCAGTCTTAATATGATAATTTGCTTTTAATAATGCAATTGCCTTTCAACATTTTTCTTAGGAAACTGGTTTTATTAGATGTGTTATCACGTCAACAAAAGATGATTTACAGATGAATGGAAGTATTTTTAGTCACAGCAACTGATTTTTAAACTCTTATTATATCCCAAGCTGTGTCCTGTGTACTATATGAATATATATAAATACAATGCGGATGTTGTAAGTTCTCACAACAGTTCCTTGACTTGTGTATTCTCATGTATAAATTAATATGTCAATGGTCGCACAAGTAAGAGGCCTATATCATTTCTTGAGAATTTTTATCCCTATGTAATAATAAAAATTAGAGAAGGTATTTCTTATATGCCCTTTATTATAGTTTTAGGAATTGGTGTACCTCTTAGACATTGCCCATTGCCTGATACATATCATGGTGATACATACTCTCATGGAACAGACACTGTTGATAACTGTCAAAGTGAGTTTATTCTAATACATATTAACTGATTTCCATGCATTAAAAGTCAATGTGCTCATATAGAGCTATGGGATTTACTACTGAGTGAGTTAATAGGGATGTTCATAAAACTCTGCTGACAAACATTGTAATGCCATCACCCATGTGCACAGATACATGTATGCTATGCCTCTTAAACCTGTTAAAATCTTGAGATGTCAGTATAATGGAAACAAGTGAGAATGCCAGGATATAGGAGAATTAGAAATGAATTAAATGTATTAGTTTGGTACAATGTAGGATAAAATTACAGAAAGTCCATTTTAGGAATTTTCTAGGTGTTGTCAAACGTAATGCCAGTTTAACTGGGTTGCAGAGGGAATGATCAAGGTCAAACAAGGTGGTTCCCAAGGTCAAGGAGCTGCCATGTATGATTCATTGTTCAGATGGCTGGAGCTGAACAACTTAGGATGTGATGCCAAAGCCTGGGGGTGAAACAGTGGAGCACTGCACGTGCAGGAAAACCAACACAATTGAAAATAAGAGGCCTAGGCTTCTGGTATTTGAGGTGGTAGTTAGGCACAAAGCCAGCCAACTTCAACTGGGTGGGAAATGTTCCATTAGGAAATTCTCTAGTTCCAGAAGAAACTAGATGTCTGGGATCTCTTTCTATTTTTTAATTAAAAACGTCGATTGACTTTTAGCTAATTTGGTTATATTTTCATTAAAGAAACTTCTTTCATCTACCTTAGAAATGTTAGCTATGCTTTCACTGTGAATGCCTTACTTTCACTGACCTTTTGACATTCATATGTTTCGAAGATTCAAATTATTTAACTTCTCTCATCAGCATTGGCAAGAAGACAACAGCATAGATGGAACTAAAATTCCACTTCCCAAATTCAACTTTTCTTTCAAGCCTCAGGACCCTCTCAGAATTAGGCCTGGCTGCCCATGCAGAACACAACTAGGACCAAGCAGCTCATGGAAGGGTCAGTGGGATGAAGAGGACTCCGGTGTCTTCTGCAGACACACTCATGTCAGGGGTCCTCCCAGGCTCTGGTTCCACAAAGTCCCTGAGCAGGAGACTATTACTGCCTTTGAAAAAAGACATCATTTCAAAATCCTTCTCTCCTGGCATCTTCTGTTGATTGATTTTTGTAGTTCTACCCACAACATCATCGTCCTATTAATTTATAATTGTGTCATGCTAAAGTAAAAATGCCTCATTTAACTATTTTAATTCAGCTATATAGATCATATACTGAACTCCTTAAACCATCATTCATTCCAAACCCAAATAATTACTTTCCGAACTGTCACCCTTTCGGTGTCTTCTGCTATTTCACTGCCTCCTGACTCAGACGGGGTTGCACAAGGCCCTGCGATTGCTGCGTCCCCGTCTCTCTCTGAGCCCTGTGTTCCTACAGCACTCAGATAGCTTCTTCGGCATACAGAGCAAGAAGAGAAACATTTTTATTTAACCAAATTATCAAGTAGTGCCTTTGAAAACTGAATTTTAAATGTCTAGAAACTGAATGGGCTACTATATTTACATGCACAGTTTCGTGTTTTGCTATAAATTTGGTGTGGTTCATGAACAGCAATGAATACTTGCAAGTTAGTCAGGCCCCCAGCAAAAACTCATTTAATATATTTCATAACACAATTATATTTTTATGTAACACAGAAACAATGGTTGTCAAAAGGATATTCTTCTCAATACAACTTAATTCAGAAGGGATCAAATGTTTTGCTCTGTGTTCTCATTTTTGGAGGATAATTCAACTTTAACAGCCTAAGAAAAGTAATATTTTAATACAGAATTTAATAAGAATAATATGTCACTCCCGATATATAGAGAGTAGGATATATACTTCTTCATATAAAATGTTACATTCATTTTCATATATTGATTTTATCCTCACTTTAACAACAAATAAATTTTGAGAAAAAGTTTTAACCATGAGTTTTGAGTGAGTAAAGTAACAGAAAAAATGTTAATTAGAAATGAGGCAAGCAAAGAAGACGTAGTACTGTAAACATGACATATATTTTACATATAGTAACCTGAGAAGAAAACCACGTCTGTCTTCCAGAGGCTTGCACTTACCTTCCCTCTAGAGCAAATGGGAGCCCCTGTTGCTCTGCATCCTTGCCAGAGCTTGGTAATATGGATTTTTTTTTTAATTTTAGTCATTGTAATGGTTTTATAATGGTGCTCATTGTTGTTTTAATTTACAATTCTTTAACAACATATGATGTGGAGTATCTCTTCCTATGTTTATTTCCTAATTGCATTTTTGGTTGAGGTCTCTGGACTGCTAACTTACCTGATTTTAACTCAATTGCTTGTTTTCTTATTGTTGAAATTTACAATTCTTTGCATGTTTTGGATCCAGGAGCTTGACCAAAAGTTGTCTATGGAATATATGCTCTCCCAATCGGTGGTTAGACTTTTGATTCAAACAACAGTGTCTTTCACAGAACACACTTCTGTAATTTTAATGGAATTATACTTATCAATATAATTTCATTATTATATTCATCAATACTAGGAACTGGGCTGCCCGGTAGGAGGTGAGCAGCAGGCGAGCACAAAACTGCATCCTGCTCCCCATTGCTCCCTCCACCACTTGAGCTCCATCCCTCACCCTCCTGTCCGTGGAAAAACTGTCTTCCATGGGACCGATCCTGGTGCCAAAAAGATTAGCAACTTCTAATTTGTGTGGTATTCTTATATGCTCTTTTCTGTTCTATTGATCAAGGTTTCAGTTCTTTCTCCAATAGTATTTTGTCCTGACTTGTGTAGCTTTATATAAAGTCTTAAAGTTGGTAATACAGCCCTTCTAATTTTGTTCTTCTTTAGTATTTTCTTGGCTATTCTGGGTGATTTTGGCTTTCCATATAAATTCTATAATCAGTTTGTCACTTCCACAAAATTGTATGGTGATTTTCACTGACATGATGTTGAATCTCCAAGTCAAGTAGGGAAAAACTGACATATAACAAGTTCAAGTCTTCTGACCCCTGAACATGAAATATCTCTCCATGCCTTTGTAGATTTATTTATCTTATTGAATAGAATGTTGTAGTTTTGTGTATATTAATTCTGTACATAGCTCATTAAATATCTTATTGTTTTGGGTGCTATTGCTTTGGTATTTTTTACTTCAGCTTTCTAGTGGGTTGTTTGTTTGTTTGTTTTTTGCTTAAATATAGGAAAGCTATCTACTTTTAAAATACTAGTCTTGCATCCAACAACTCCATGATACCTGCTTGTTAGTACCTGAAGATTTTTTTGTCAATTCTTTGGGATTTTTAAACATAAACAATCATGTTTTCTGTGGAAAAAAGGCAGTTTTCTTTCTCTCTTTCCAATCTTTATACGTTTTGTTCACTTTTATTGTGTGAACAGACGAGCGAGGCCTTCCGGGGAAATGCTGAGCATGAATGGCAACCGAGATGACACCCTCACATCGTTGCCAGTCTTAGGGAGGAAGTCTCTGGTTTCGCACCATTTTGTATGTTGGTAGCCGTAGGCTTTGCAGATGTTCTGTTTCAACTGGAGGAATTACTCCTTACTCTTAATTTTCTGAGTTTTTAAATATTATGAAAGTTTAATTTTTTTAAATCCTATTGCTACAGCAAATTAAATTGATTATTGTTACTATAATATGGAGCTAACCCTCTATAAATGGAATAAGTCTCACCTGTTCCTGATGCATAATTCTTCTAATCTAGTGTTGCATTCATTTTCCTAAAATTGCCTGGAGAGTTTTCATACAGATTTTCATGAGAGGTATAGGTATACAGTTAGAGCTTCTTGTAATATCTTTATCTGTTTTTGGTACTAGAACAATGCCAGTGTCATAGAATGAGTTAGTAAGAACTGCATTTTTATATTTTGGAAGAGACTGCAAAAGTTGATACCATTTCTTCCTTAAATGTTTGGTAGAATTCACCAGTGAAAATATATGAGTCTGATGTTTCTTAAGGTTATTAATTATGGCTTCAATTTCTTGACCAGATATAGCACTGTTGAGATTGTCTATTTCTCCTGTGAGAGTATTGGTTGATTGTGCCTTTTAGGAAATTCATTTATTTCATCTAAGTTAGTATATTTATGAGCATAGAGTTGTTAATAGTATTCCTTTATCACTCTTTAATGACAGTGATATCAGTAGTGGTGACCTTATTTTATTTCTGATTCTCATAATTTGTGACTTCTTATTTTACTGGATTGCTTACTGGGGGGTTTTCAATTTTATTAATATTTTTTAAAGAATCAGCTTTTACTTTCATTTATTTTCTCATCAAATTCCCGATTTCAAATTCATTGACTACTGCTCTTTTTTAAGAAAATATTTATTTTCTCTGCTTACAGTGGTCTTCTTTCCATAATTTACAAAGGTAGAAACTTTGATTACCGATTTAGAAATTTCTACCTTTTTAAGACATTGTAGGTATTTAGTTGAATAAATCTATTTCTTAGTACTGATTTCCCATAAAGTTAGATCTTTTATTTTATGATTTATTAATTTCAAGTATTTTTAAAATTCACTTGAGAATTTTTCTTTGACTCATGTATATATTTAGAATATGTTATTGAATCTCCAAATATGTGGAATTTTTATTGATCTTTATGTTACTTATTTCTAGTTTAATTAATTATGGTAAGAACATACTTTGTATGGTTTCTATTTTTAACATATTCAGGGATATATATTTTATAGGCCAGAATATGTATTCTTAGATAATATTGCATATAAGCTTGAGAAAAATGTGTATTCTCCTTATCTTGGATGAAGTATTCTATAAGTGTCAATTAAAGCATTATAAATGATGGTGCTATTTAAGTCATCTACAGCTTTTCTGATTTTCTGCCTGCTTATTCTATGAATTACTGAAAGAGGGATGCTGAAGTGTCCAACTATATTAGTGGGTTTGTCTAGTTGTCCTTGTGGTTCTATCAGTTTTGCCCCATGTTTTGATTTGGTATTGTTAGATATGTGTACCTTTGGAATGGTTATATCTTTGTAGAGAAATGACGATTTGATTTATTTATAATTACACAATATTCCTCTTGCCTCACATAAATTTTCTTCTTCTCAAATTTCTTCATATTAAACTAATACAGTGACCTCGGTTTTCATTCAACTAGTGCTAGCATGATATTTTTCCATTATCCCTTTACTTTTAAACAACAAGACTTTATACCTCGAGTAGGTTTCTTATAAATGACATAAAATTAGGACTTTAAAAACTCCACTCTGAATATCTTTGCCTTTAATTAGTATATTTATTACCACTCATATTTATTGATATAGTTGAATTAACATCTTACATTTGTTATTTTTTCTGACTTGTTCTTTGTTTCTGATTTCTCTTGCTTAAAATGAGCCTTTTATGTGATTCTGTTTTATCTTCCCTCTTAGCATATCAGTATTCTTCTTTTCAAACATGTAAGTGGATGCCTTGGAATTTACACTATAGGTTAATCTTCAAATAACATTGCACTGCTTCACAATTAGTGCAAGTACTTTATAACAAGAAATGCTCTTCTGCACAAGTCCTTATAATTTTGCTATTATTCACTGCACTTTCAGATTTTATCATCACCAACACATACTTACTATTATTTTAAGCAGAGTCACCTTTTGATCAGTTAAGAATAAGAAAAATAAAAATATAATTTACCTTCATTCTCTTATGTTCTTTGCTTCATGTAAATGTGACTTTTTTCTTGAAGCAAAGACCTAATAAATTAGACTATTTTCTTAAATAACCTTAAATATTACTTCAGTGTGAAATATTATCATCTTCCCTCTACAGAAAATACATCTTTGATATGTTCCTATTTTAGTATTAAAAAGTATAATGAACTATAATTGAAGAGTCCATTTTTATTCTTGAGATAATCAGAAAGTGCTATTCTAATGTGGTGCAAGCACTGGTAAAGT
>PVKM010032433.1:0-16408 GCA_004027735.1 Carollia perspicillata
TGGCACAATGTCAAATATATTTAAACCATAATACTTATTTTGGCAGATATCATCCACTATTTAGTTGGCTTTTTCCCAACAAGTGCATAAAATATATAAAATCTGTAAGTTATCTGGGAGTACATGTATCACACACATAATTTATCTTGGGGTTCACCAGGAAGTGAAATTACTTAGCAATGATGTGTGTAGGCTTAATTCAGTTTTCTTGTATGTGTGTGTGACTGAAATGGACAGTTTCCATAAAAATTATCAACTGCAACATTAAAAATTTAATAATGGGACATTTCAGTTTTTCAGTCAGTATTTTCCAATTGTTACAGACAACCTTGTACTATATTCTTGGAATTAAGTCATATTCCCTCTCTTAGGGCCTTACCCCATTCTTTGGAGAAGTAAAGTGTCTGTGAAGAAACAAGGCTATGTATGCAGCTGAAGTTTCCAAAGAATATCAGAATTCCTACAGGATTTATTAAAAATCCATAATGATCTATCTGGAGCAAGATCTCCAGAGAAAATGTAACCTTCAACTATCTACCAGCTTCTCAATTGTTGTTAATAATAATTTTGGGGAAATGATATTTGTAGATGATTTTCTGACATAATGTATAATGAAACATTTTCTCAAGCACTGTGAAGTTTTTTCTTAGCCTAAATCTATACCACTAAAGAATTTTTCTTTCAGACAATTATTTAGTCCTTTGTATGACATGTGTTATTAAAAATTAATTTGGCTTTATTCTATTGACTTACTTTAGGGAATATTTTAATAAATAGCTCTATAACCTCTCTATTATATAAATTTTGGCACCACATCAATAATTTTTAGTATTATTTCTCTTCATAATGTGGTCTGAAATGGGTATAGATCCACCAAATTTTTGTCACTAGTCTGTGATTAGAGAAGGAAATAAATTCAGAGTAAGCATTTAGAAAGCTTTAGAAATCATCTAGAAATTATTACAAAGTAATTATATGTATGTTGTATCTAATAAAAACAGGACCTTTATATATCTGATCACGTAACTTTTATTTGTATTGCATTTTATTTGTATTTGTATGAAAGTATTATCTGCGATGACTGAAATTTCTTTAAAAGTGTCCCTCATTTAGACAATTTCAAGGTACTGACTTCTCACATGGTGTGTTCCTCAGCAGGACTCACAGAGGACCTCACTATGGACTTCTTCCCCGAGATGAAATGCCAACTCCGTCCTCCGTTTATTACTGGCTCGTGTTGCCTATTTGGCTCTGTACTACTGGAGTCTGAAGACCTTGGAAATGTCCCCTTTGCCTGGCGATTGGGACGCAACAATACCTACGCTGAGGAGATGCCACGGGCACCCACTGAGACTGGGACTAGACGTGGTTTGGCTCCATGCACTGGCCCGGAAGACGCAGCCTACTTTCATGTTCTTGTCACTCTTTTGTGTTCCTAGCTTCCGAAGGGCAGAGGCAATATTCAGCTCCTTGTTTTATCCCCAAGGTGATCGGAGCGCGGATGCTCCCAGAAGAGGTAATGATTCTTGGCAGGTGGCTCTGTGTTTCCCAGTGCGGGGCGAGAGGGTGGCTGGCGAGCAAGGAGGGGATGAACTGACACTCAGTGGACAGGGGACTTGGGCAGGTAACACTCCTGGTCTGCTCTCATAAATGCTCATGAGAACATTAGAGAAAGCTATTAATTTATATTCCTGAAATTATTCCATCTCAAACGGCATGTTCTTTTTACAAAAGTACTTTGCTCGACCTTTTTTCTCTTGAATGCATTTACAGTTAACTAGTGTTCTTCCACTGAATTCTAATGGATGAACCCCAAGTAAATGATTGTTCCTCTGTCCATTTTGGCATTCTAAAATCTGTATAAATTGTTTTACATTCATAGCTGGTGTGACAGCTGATATAGAAATGTGTGGCAGAGAGGATGGGTAGTCAGGGAATTTTCAAGAGCTTGGAGAATTCAGTTTATGGGGACTTAAGTTTTTTAGAAAGGCTCTTGTAATTTAAAAAGCTTAGATATATGAAAAAAATATTCTGACACTAAGTTGTCTCTGAAACTGTATTTAATATGTGACAAGTGAGAGGTTCGTTATAATGCAGAAGACTTAAAGTCTAGAGGCCCTACTAGAACAGCCAGGTAAATGACAACTAGGACCCCTTCAAGTTCCCCGAGGGAATGCAAAGCAGTGAGAGCACCTCCTTTGTCTGTTTGTTTTGGCTAAAACTCACCTCAGCATGCCTTGAGTATACCCTTTTCTGTACTGAGTGGTTTTTAAAGTCACAAGTGATATATTATCACTTCAGGAAATTTGAGGGTGGGTTAACTTTAGACTCAAGCTTTTCGGGGGCGGCTATTTGTTTATGATTATCACTGTTGTCCTCCCACAAGGGGCCTCTGCTCTTTCTGTCTACTGGCACAATAAACACCTGTATCACTTGGAGAGGCAGACCCTAAGGTGATCCCCAATGATTCACACAGTTCGGCAACCCCCTCGCACGGAAGGCGGGCAACCTGGTGGCCTGTTTCTAGTCCGCAGGGTATAACAGTGATGGGATAGCACACCTGTGATCACAAGTTTTATTTAAATTTTGTTTTAGCTAGGAAGAGAGACTCTGCTGTTGGCTTTGAGAAAAGCAAGAGCCAGCCCTGTGGTGAGCTGCCTGTGGAGAGGGCCCTGTGGCCGGGAACCATGGGTGACCTACAGCAGGAGGGCAGGAAGAGTCTGGGCTTCACTCCCATGGCCACGAGAAGCACACTTGGGAGGGCAGGCTGGGCTCCACAGTGCAGCTCACACAGCCCCTGAGTCTCAGCTGGCGAAGCCCCGAGCGCAGGACCCTGCTCAGCTGCGGGCAGACTCCTGACCCAGTAAAATTGTGAGATAAATTAGTATTATTTTAAGCCATTAAATGTGGTCATTTGTTACACAGTGACAGGAAAGCAGTATTATAAAGGAAATCTCCATAACCCTTTTAGTAGAGGTTATCTATTTTCTAGAGATTTTAATACCTAACATTTGCATAATAATTTCTTGAATGTTAGGCATTAGTTTGGTTTCCAATATTTTCCATAACAACTATTACTATTTTCTCTATTACAGATTCTACATGGAGGATAGAATGACAGAAATGCAGTTCTTTAGTAATATTGCATTGGCAATAATAATTTTATTGCCATCTATTGATAAATTGCTTCCCAGGATGTTTTTCTAATTAAAATGATCAAAATATGAAAGTGCCTAGCATTTTCTGGAGACCATATACATTATTCTTAACTGGACACTTGTGGAGAAAGTGCTGCAATCCAAGTGTTTGACCACAAATTGTGTCATTTTTGCATTCTTTCCACCGGGCTGCTTTGCTAGATTGCCAACATCTCCATGTCCTGTGAGGTGCACAGAACCTCCCTGATTCACTGAAGTGGTAGTGCTCATTTTCACTTTAATTAATACCGAACGCTGACATTTCAACAGAAACAGAGAAATTCCTGATGGAACAGTCTGCACCAGTTTCTGTGTTTCTCTCCGTATTTTGAATGCAGCCTGTTGGTTCTTTTCAGCTGCTTTTCAGAGAAACAAAGCAGAAAGTAAAACCACATCTTCAGTGCTCTGAGTAATAGCTTGACACCCGGCTCAAAAAGAATCCCAGCTGTGTCGCTTCATAACTCACATGTCTGAAAGCCTTTGCTGATGATTTTCCTGCATGTGGGGCATGGTTCTGCCTTACTTGCCACTCCAGCTTGCATGATTTCAAACATTCTGCTCAAAGAGCATTTCAGACCCTGACCCTGTTTCAGAAACCAGGCGCCTGCTCTGCATAGACAGGGGTCCCCACCAGAAGGCATTTTCCTTGGACGGGCCTGCCTTTCATGCTAGAATGTGCTCAGCCTTTTCTTCCTCCCTGGTCTAAGCTGCTCACCACCACTCAGCACTAGGGCTCCGAGGCAGGTTCTGGAGAAGGACCAGGGCTGCTATCAGGAGCATGGCTGTGTGTCCCAGCACACTCACCTCTCTGCCTCGGAAGCTACCTGGCAGTGACACGTGTCAGGGGCACGTCCCCAACACTGTAAGAAACATGCAGATGTATGATTTCCGAAGGAGTTTGTTTTCTGAGGAGCCACATTCTCCAGCTACGGAAATCGTTAACCCTGCATTCACTGGTGTGCCTAGATGAAACCGCAGAGCCATTTTTCCTATATTAACAAAAGTACTTCTTGTTTTTAGGGTTTTCCTTTTTTTGCAATCCAATGATATATTAGCAGATTAAAAACGGTGCCATCCATAATACCGTCTACCATGTTCTGCCACTTCCTTCTACTGTTTTACATGCAGCGTACACATTATTTCTCACCAGATTTTGCAGCGGGATGCATTTCATATACAATCCATTTTTCCAAAGAAATAATTAAAGTCTTTATCTATGGTCTCACAATATAATTTTTACTCAATATAAAAATTTATAGTTTGAATTAGAAGTTAGTGTTGAAGGAAGTAATGGGTCACAGAAAAAAAATTCAAACTCAACCCACTTATATCTTTAGGTTACTCTTGGGTAAAAATGACCATCATTTGGTAATTCTGTAAGGCATGTGATTATGCACTCATCAAAATTATTCTTGAAATATATTTTTCAATAAATTATTCAAGGTTTATAACATATTATAATATCGTAAGTGATATTTTAATGGTAATATAAGAAGATAAAAAACAACTGTGAAATCCGGAAGACCGCTTCTTAATCTACTTTTCTTTCCATGTACACACACCTTCAGAGACTCTTGCGGTAAACTGAAGTTCACCTATGGATTTTTTTTCTCTTTCCAATACAGAGAATTATATTCAAGAAATATTTACCATCTGCCAAATGTATACCTCAGTTCCAGACCTCTCCCTAAGACACTGCTCTCTGTATCTACCGACTTGCTTGAAACCTCCATGGGGATGGCTAGCTGAAGTCTCGGTCAGACCACTTGCAAACAACTCAGACCTCAGCACATCACTCCCTCTCCCCCAGCAGCATCCGCTGGTCCTATACCTGTGCCGCCACTTTTTCTGACTGTTTGTACTCACAGCTTGAAATCATGTTACTCATCACTTCTTTTCAGCCTTAAAATCAAAAACGAATAGGAAATGCTTAATGAAAATCTATCTAGAATCTGACTAATTGGTCCTGCCTGAGCTGGGCTGTGACCCTGGTCCTTCCTCTGACTGTGGGTCACTCTGCTTCCCAGGGATTACTGCCTTAGCCTCCTCCCTGTCTCCAGTCTCCTTCCCACCCCATACCACGCACAGATCCTTCCCAACTCAGCTTCCAGTGGATCCTTTTAAAGACGAGTACACTGGACACCACTCCTTTTTAAAAAGCCAGCAATGGCTTCTCATTTAACTCAGAATAGGTGCCAAATCCCTTCGAAGGTGTACCAAGCCTGTGAGCCCTGGGCCCCTGTCTGGCGTCCTGTGTTCTTCTGCATGCACCTCAGCTCTCAGTGGCACATCGATGGATGCCTCACTCTTCCTGGACATGCCAGGCAGGCGTCTGCCCTAAAGCTTTGGCACTGGGTGGCCATTCAGCTGGGAAAGCTGTCTCCCTGGATAGCACCGTAGTTAGATCCTTCCCCTACTTCAAGCTCATGACCGAATGTCATCTTCTCTACCATGCCTCCTGTAACCACTTTATTTAAAATTTCAGTTGGATTTCTTATTTCTTTTTCCTGTTCCACAGTGTTGTTTTCCGATCCCATGTCGTTTGTCTTTGAATACACTGCACAATTTATGTGTTTGTTTATTTATCTGTTTATTTAGTGTACTTACTCACTGTATGTCTGCTGTCCACCTCCCTCACTAGAAAGTAACCACAAAAGTATCCATCTCTTCTATGCTAAGTGAAATAAGCTAATCAGAGAAAGACAAGTAGCACATGATTTCATTCAAATGTGGAATCTAATGAGCAAAGTGAACTAACAAGCAAAAATGGTGACACTCATTGATAGAGAGCAGGCTGACAGTTGTCGGGGGCAGGACTATGCTGGGGGTGGTGGAGGGATTGAGCAAAAGAGAAAAAAACAGAGAAAACTCCTAGACAGGGATAGCAATAGGGTGCCTGCTGGGGCAGGGAGTGGAGAAAGGTCGAAGAGAGCGTGGGGGATCCGTGGGGACGGACGGAGACCTGACTTGAGGTGGTGAGCGCACAACACAGTGTACACATGACGTACTGTAGATGTAGATGTGCACACCTGAAATCTGCATGATTTTGTTAACCAGTGTCACCTCAATAAGCTCAACAATAAAAACAAAGAGCATCGATCGATCTCCTTTCATGTCACAGGCCCCACTAAATTATTTGCATGCAGCAGGACTCAGTGGCTCATTCATTCCTTAGTGAACATACACTTTTCCATAGTGGTACTGAGTTATGAGGCTGAGAATATAAAACACTTAATGGTACACACTCACGGTTGTGAATATTATTTTGGAAAAAAAACCCTCTCCTGTGCGTAAGTCAATTATATCTCAGTGTAGCTGAATCACATATTGCCAAAATAAAATAACTCTTTTCCAATCTTTGTTCTGGACAAATGACGTTGTTTCTGCAATTTTTTTCTTTCCTCACTCTCCATTTGCATTCCATTCTGTTTCTATGTTCTTTCTGGGTTTCTGAGATTCAGCACTTTCGGCTGAGTGCACGATTTCCTGTGTAGTAGGTAGTGTTGTACACTAATGGAGGACACAGCCAGATCCTGTGCAGTGGAGCCCGTGTGTCCCGAACCGGCAGCAGGAGGGTGTGGGGCAGCAGAGCCTGGTTCTGGAAGGGATGGCGCTCTTCAGAGGAGCTAAAAGTACCAGCAAAGGCATGGGTTGGGAGGTCCTGGGGGTTGTTTTCCATTCCACGGGAGGGTCATCTTTTTCTGTTTGAGTCCATGAATGAAAGTGGTGAGTTGCGTATAATGGAAGTGGTTCAAACACAGATCCCATCTTTTCCTGGAGGAAGGATTCCAAACCTCACACATGACAACTGATTTTGGAAGTGGGGTGAAGTCTTGAATGTCTGTGAGTGTGTGGGAATTGGAGAGAACTGGCCTACTTTAAGGAAGTCCGTGCGTTTGCACCAGGCTAAACCAGTTTCCCATCTGCTCTTGCAGACACATTCAAATGAAATTGTGCATTTGGTGCATTTTTGTGAATTAGAGAGTATCTGTGATGTTAGAATACTAGAGAATAAAAATAGCGATATAATTTCAAAGAACAGACAGGAAATACACATGTCACAAATATATAAATTAGTTAGCTTAAAGTCATTACTAGGCAAAAGTCTAAAGCAATTGTCAACATTGTGAGTACTTGCAGAGAGTAGTTCGGATACGAAAAGAAATTAAGCTGCCTAAATAAAATCCGTATGAGTGAGGGGTTATCCTCTTATCCAGTCATTTCTGCAGGAAAAGCAGAGACATAATGTGTGTTGGAATTTCTATGTGTGAGCATCGGAGCCTGTGGGCGCCTGCGTCTGCACGACAAGCTCTTCTTAGTTCAGTGGAATCACCAGCTCATAGTTTCCCAAAGAAAAGAATGCCAGCTCATGAAATAGTGCCTGAGAATTGCTAGTAAAATGTTGTCATGCCATTTCCAGAACTACCGATTCCTTACATGGGGAACTGGTGATTGAAAAGCTGCAATCTTAAAGTGTCTGAGTAGCCATTGACATACTTAAAGAGAAGAGCGAGAAACCTCACACAAAGAAGGTGACTCGCTGGAAATTCTCTTGGGGAGACACTGACAGTTCTAAATGACATGAGACTTTTCTGAGAAAAACAAGAATCTCGTGAAGGTTTTGGAATTAATTTTAATGCGCAGTAAGAGCAATAAAAACATGTATTCTCAGCATGAGTAAAAGAATGGCAGGGTTGGAGAGAAAAATAAAGACTTGAAAGATAACAATTATTGATTCAAGTACCAGTACCACCAGTAGTCAATTCTGTAACTTGGGAAAAATGATTCACTTTTATTATTTTTTAAGTTTAGAATATAATAATAACATTAAAGCTAAATGGTTCAAATAAAGAGTAAGTGACATAAAATTCATAAGACACCCAGAAAAGGGTGACACCAGGGTGCGAGTCACTCTTTCAGCCCCTCATGCTCAGATTCCATCCAACATTCTATGGAAAGTGGGGTGAGAATTTTTATGATGATGATTTTATCCTGATGGAAAGCAACCAAGCTATGCTTTGCATTATGAATTTTAACCAAAACCCAAGGCCAAGAGCCAATTTCAAATACTCAAAAATACATCTTATAAATGTTGAAAATAAAATGAAATTGAGCTCAACTTCCACGAGCAAATTTGCATGCCTTCTGCAGTACATGTTCAACAGATGTACGTTTATTTTTTAAACAAAGTCACTTGAACTGCACTGGTTAGAAGCCACAATAGCATATTTTAAAAAAGTTGTGATTGTTGACCTCCATGCCTTTCCCTGATTTGTTAAAGAATACTTTCTACGTTTGATCCATGAGGATATGTGTTCTAGAGGGCTGGAGAGATGTTCAAGCACATAGAACATGTTTTCAAGTAAGAAATTCCCTGTAAAACATTTAATTAAAAATAATGACCACCAATGAGTTGTGAATTTCATGAAATAGTAAAAATCACATATATCAAACTGGTTATATTAATTCCAAAGTAGTAAAATATACCAATTATATAAATACTTATTCTATCCTTTTTTTCTTCACCTGTGGACATTTTTTCATTGCTTTGAAAGAGAGGGGAAGGGAGAGAGAGAGAGAAACATTGATGTGAGAGAGAAACATCAATCAGTTGCCTCCCTCCAGTACTTGCCCTGACCGAGGGTCGAACCCACAGCCTTCTGGTTTACCAGACGATGCTCTAACCGAGCAACCCTACCAGGGCACCCATTCTATTTTTAATGCACATATTTGTTTATGACATAAATCTAACTACATACAAAGATGATATTAAGACATTGGCTTCTTCCTGCCCTGAGACCTGGACTGAAAATGCACCATCCACTCTTCTGGGTCTGCTGTGCTCACTTACCCCACAGATCTTAGACTTGGCCAGCCTCCAATATTCATTCTCTCTCTTCCACTTGTTAAAGAGCCAGGCCTAATACACTGCCCTATAGGAAACCCCTCCAGACAATAATGGAGATCAGACACATAGGAGAGGCCGGGATCCAAAGGGTGGCAGTCGGATACAGAAAACCACTGACGGAACCACGTGGTAGAGCTGGGGCTTGGAAACCCACAGGCTCTCAGCTTCTTTGCTAATATTCGTATTTTTCCCCCTCCGCTCTTGGGAAAGTAATAAAATGACCATTCACAGAATGTATTCGTCAGCGCAGCTGCATTTGAGGAACTTTTTCTTTTTTCTTTTTCTCGCAGAAGCAAATTGCTCCTTTTAAACACGCTCTTCTGGGCTCCCACCCTGGATGCGCTGAAAGCATATTGATTATGCCCCACGCAGCTGCCAGACGCAGCCGCTCCCTCCGTCATGCGGCTCCCTTCCCTCCCCTCCTCGCCCTCCCCACTGCTCACTCCCCACACTCGGCAGCCCTCCTTCCCTTTGTGAGAGCACTCGCCCTGTTGTGCCATGCTATTGGATTTATGTCCCTCCCACGCAGTTTTGGACACTTCAGGGCTGAGTCTGTGTTTGTTCGCATTTGTGTTTCTGGTGCATCTCCACGGCTCTGAATTACCCCTGGCAGGTCTGACCTGTGTGAGGTGTCCCTGTGACAAGGAGTGTAGGTCCCACATCACAGATGGCACCTGACCCAGATGATCCTAAACTCGCTGAAGAGGTGGAAGTGAGGATGAATGACTACACTAGCAAATAAACTAAGATGAGGACAAGTATTATCTAAATTTGAAACAAAATGGAGTCTGAGGGTACAGGGTTCATCGTCTTGAACTTTAGATCTGTGTAAGAGGAAACAGAAAAGTTGTGTAAATGCTCAAACTCAGGGTCCTCGAGTACAAAGTCAAGGCTGGAACAGTGCTTCCCTTATAGAAATATTGCATGTCAAGGGGATGAAATACACAAATCCTTGAGGCCAGAATCCAGTGAATGTTTAAATATTAGTAATTATTATTTTATGATTTTATTTAATCTTTTAAGATATCTTTAAGTATTCCTTTTAAGTATATTCTAAGAATTCCTCATCACTCTACCATAGGATTTTTTTTAAAGGAGAAAAATTGATAGTCAAAAGTTGAGACCGCCCTGCCGAATTCAGAATATCTTAACTCTTGTGGTAGGTCTGCTCAGGCTTTGGAAGAGTTTTAAAACAATCCTATCAGGATGTTTCTCTACAGTTGACGGTGCTCTCATCCCTGCGTGCAGATGCTGTGGGGCCAGAGATGTGACTGGACCCCAGGGAGCGGCTGGAATGCATATGAAAAGCACAGGCACCGTCTGCGAGCGAATCCACGTTGTGAAACCTTGTCCGTTGGGAAGGCTCCTGCCCCTCACAGACGCCGACAGTGGGAGACCCACCCACGAAGGCGCAGCTCTGGAGTCTTCCCCTCGGCTGCTCTGCATCTTCAAGTCCATGGCATGTGCTGGGAGCCATGGCCTCGGATGAGCACATCACTTCATCCCTGTGCGTCCTGATTTCCATCTGGTTGATTAGGAGCCACCTCATTAAGTTCAGTCCCCCCACGTGGCCTGGTACTTACCAGCAAGACGTTTCACGATGTAGAATTTCTTAGGACCGTCCAAGTACCCCACACAAGCCCTGCTATATCTTATGGACTTGTTAATCACACACTAAAGATTCCTCGATATCATTAAGGATGCCTAAGATGCTGTTGCTGGTTTAGAGGAACAAACAAAGATTTGATAAAAGAAGGAAAAGAAAAAGCACCAGATTTGAATTTTAAGGTTGATATCTTGGAGCAGCTTTCAAGCATTCCACTGTAGAATCAGACTCTTGGGACAGATAACGAAATTTTCATGTCATCTCGGGATACACATTCTGATTTTTTAGTTCCTTACTCAGGCAACTTACTAAGTGCATTTCATTTGTATTCCACCTGAAGTGCAATTATTCTATGCTCCTTAAAACCCGTTCTCCACAAAGAGAGAGCTATAATGGCACTGGAGCTTTTGAAAATAAAGCCTTATTGCTTACCACAAAAATAGACCAAAATTAAAAGTAAGAAAAACTCTTCTAAGGCCATGCATTTGCCCTTGGCAATGCCATTTTAAAGCCTGTGTAAAATGAACCTCATCTTAGTCCAATATACGATCTTCCCAAGCTCTAGGCCTCTACACAGGCCCTATTCTCTATGCCTCAGATGCTTCCCAGCACCCTCCACGCCCGCGGTTCCACACATCCACCGCCTCTCAGTTGAGATTCTCTTATGTCATCGAAGAAAACCTCGAGATTTGAAAGTGTGTTACCTGCTGTTGTTCTCTCCATCGCCCTCTGTTTTAAACGTACTTACCTTTACCCATGAGCAGCCTGGGAGCTCCTGGAGGACAGTGCAAGTCGTGGTTCCTGCTATGGTCTCATGTGCATCGATGTGTCTCCAAACAGTAGGTTTCCCAGGAAATACACACTAAGTCATTGACTGAGTGAGTGTCTGCTACACACTTTAGAGCACTTGCAATGTATTAATGTTCGATATGGCGGTGAAAGGTAGCTGTAGAGTTTATCTGACATTGTTACCATCCGAACGATGAGAGGAATCTTTATTTTATTATATTTCATTCAGTTGGCTTAATGATTTAATTAAAATTCATTTACAACTTTGTCACAATGCTTTTATGGCCAAGAAATTTGCTACAATTGATATGCACAGCCACTGAAGTATTTAAAGTAGAACCTTTATCTAAAAATACCTCTTATATTTTTGGCCATTTGCACCTTTTAGTAGTTATTTCCATCAAAATGTAATAAAAATGGTGATCTACATGTTAACAAAGGATAAGGATAATCTAATTAGGGTGAGAGAATTAATAAACTGGTGGGAACGCAAAGAGGAATAGAAATTGAATCTACTGTCATCATAACATTACAGTCAGCTGAACAAATCAGAGGACGTGTCTTCTTCAGTGATTCATTTGAATGTGTTCATTTCCTGCATCGATTTCTGGAGAGTAAGGAAGCTGGTCAGACATCAATCAGGGGGTAACCAGGGCCCAGAGGAAACCAAGTTCTCAATCAGTGATAAGGTGTAGCAGATTAATAACAGAAATGAAGATACGGATGAAATACAGGTATATAAATTTCAGCCACATTGAATATTCCACACAGATGAACAAAACTAGGGTTTTTGCTAAAATGTATTGCTTTTGTTTACGGATGCATGGGTCTAGTCCTAACTTTATGCCAGGCAAGTGGCCAACTGCCCAGTTTGCTTCCATCTCCATTCTATTTACATCCACAAGCAACGAAGAAATGAAAGTTTTAAAATACAACCAAAGAAATAGGGGAAGTTTACTACTCAGTTGACCTATAGCAAAGCTTGCTTAATCTTGCCTCTGTATTTATTTTTGTCTGTGTTCCTTCTGCATTCTGCACTATCCATTTAAAAACACTGTTTGTACTGAAAGGTAGGTGGGAAAGCGATCTAAAAAGATCCTATCTAAAAACCCAGTAATTTTTTAAGGTTATCTATTCGGGAGACCATGTTTATAACTTACCACTTTTTGTTTCCAACCACACAGACATGTATCCTCAGGCCAAATCAGAGTCTTGACTGTGAAGTTTGAAGATGTGGGAAAAACAGAAGAATAGAACTGGGCTTTGGAAGGACACATTGCATGCTTGTCGGTGAGTCTTCTAAACACTAGGATTCACATTTAAGTAAAAGTTGTATAACAAGTAAAAGGATTGAGTTAATAATTTAAAAACTTCTCACAAAGAGTGCTTCAGTCTCAAATGTCTTCATTGGCAAATTGTTTATATATATGTATATTTCATATAAACTCTTCACAAACTTTTTTGAAAAAATAAAGAGGAGGTTATTACACTTTACCAAAATCAGACAAAAATATCACTATAAAGGAAAACCCTGTAGTGATCAATATATCATATTCAAAGTTCTCTCAATATATCATATATATCTTTCAGAAAATACTAGCAAACTGAATGCAGAAAGATATAAAAAGATTATGCACCATTAGTAAGTGGGAATTATTCCAGGGGTCTGAGCTTGCCATAATTTAAAAATGTATTGATGTAATAATATACACTGAAGGGAGAGAGAAACATGATCATGTCAGACACATGAAAAATCATTTGACAAACTTTACTTCATTTTTATAAATGATGTAAAATGACACATGAGCAAATCTATAGAGGCAGAACTTACACTAGTGGCTGCCTAGGTCTGAGGGTTGGGAGGTGGCCGTGGAGTGAAAACTCCAAGTGAAGTGAAGGGGGCTTGTTCGGAGGGAGGCTTCAAGAGTGGACACTCGACTGGGGAGATGGAGCGATGCTCCAAGGTATTTGCGTAGCAAACAGGAAGAGAAAAAACTATGCGACTCAAATATTGTAATGGAAGCTACTTCATAAGATGGGAAGACTTTCATAATGTATTTCCGTTGCCATATTAAATTTGAAATAACACAGAAGATATGTAAGGACTTTAATTAAATTGGATAAATCTCAGTCTGAGCAAATTCCCAAATGACATGATGTTTATTTCCCCATTTGAAATGTTATTTTTCTATATAAGACTCAGAATCTTTTTTTTTTATTTTTAAGGAGAAAAAAAGTGCCTTTACTCAACATCACAGTTTGCTTTATTTTAATAAACACAACTTTATGTAACCCTATAAATATCTAAGAAAAAATATATTTTTTCAATCTACATAAATTATAGAATGTTTAACTTTGGCTTCATAAAAGTAATAAAATCTAAGTTTATTAAAACAACTACTATTTAAATATATATTCATATAAAACATATATATTATAAGAGCAGTCCTACTTTTAATTTATATTATATTGTATGACACGTTCCTTCATAATTGTTAATAGTATCATGAAATATAAGAATGGTAGGAATGATTCTCTAAAGCTATCCTGTTTATTTCCAATATGTAATTCATTGAAATGCTAAAGAACAAAGATAGTTTAAAACCACACATTAAAAAAATTATCATCCTTTATGTACTTTCATCTCATATTCAAAACATTTTTTGCTTTTGTGTATTCATAATCACCAACAATAACTCTCTAGAACTAAACAAATGTAGTCAGTTAAAATTAACTTCAATGTAATTAGATTTGCAGTAATAAAATAGACTAGTGTTTTGTAAATTTAATGGAATGATCATATTATGTGATGCAGACATTCATTACCTTTATTTGAATGTTTATTATATTTCTAAAATTATGCCTTTATAAACCTGCTGGGTGGAAGCAAAATAAAATTTATTTTTTGTTCCTTTAAAAGGTAAAACTAAACTGTCAAAACTAAAATCAACAACCTACAATAAAATGTGCTCTAATTTTCCTGTGTTCTAGCAAAATTCAGTATGTTCTTTTATGATTTTCTATTATTATAAGAATGCATCTCCTGAACATATTTGTTCGTTGCTATCCAAGTGCCTAGCATGGTGTTTAAATGTATCGTAGCCAATGAGATAAATTTTCTGCATGTTGGGAACCTTGGTCATGCTTCGTCTATGGTTAAGTTTCTCTAACTAATAAAAACAATAATGACTTTTCAAAGGAACAGTTACCCACAGCATGAGGTAATTTGAATTTAGTGTAAACTTCTTACCATAGTTCTGAAAATAAGACTAAAGGGAATTTCTGCTGGACAAAGAAATGTAGCCAGTTAAAAATGCTGAAAATATTAGGATATGGTTTATAAAATTCCTCTTAAAAACTTGATTCCTATTTAAGTGGATAAGAAATTTTTTTATCTAATTTCAGAAGCTCCTGAGTCTTATAAAATCTTGCACATGGCATAGCATTTTGGAATTATCTATTTATAACATGGTTTTGAAGGTATTACTTGGCTCATGGACCTTCCCTTTTAAACAGACAGCAGAAACAGTGCTCTTCCACTGTTAGATCCCAAGTATTCAGCACAGTGTTTGGCAAATATTTAGCTCCAGTAATATTTGTTTAAAATATAATGACTCTGTTCATTATTGTTTTTTGGCATTTTTTAGCTATCTGTTGGAAATATCCTAGAATTTCTAAAGTAATCTTGGGTAACTTGATCTGTCCACAGAATTTTATTTATCTTTGCTACATAATACTTTTATTTGTGCTTAATTAGTTGAATATTTGATTTTCTTAATTGCCTAGAAGATAGTAAACTCAAAATTTAGGTCAAACAGTGCTACCTTGGAGAAAAATTATTTTGTTACATATCTGTCAATGTTTGACTTGTTCTTTGTCTTTGTCTTCAAGAAAATCTATTATCAGAATACATATATGTTTACAGGTATGAGATCCTGATAAAATTTTGAACTACTCTTAATAAATCCTCACCAAAACTTCATTTTGATTTTGTAAGAAAACACTTTACATTTTCTACTCAAGATTTTTGCTTATTTGTGGTCACCAGACACGCTGTTGCTGTTTTAGAAGATACCACATGTGACTGGTATTGTTGTTCACACTCGATCAACGAGAAGACTTCGGTTTCCACAAGTGGCGATGCGTCCTCAGATCAGGGGACTGGTAGGTGTCAAAGCTACAGCTGAAGCCCACACCTGGGTGCTGAGAAAGGAATTCCGGGTTCCCCAGCTTGGCCCTTACTGTATCCTTAGAGATGACGGAACATGAAATCGCGTTTGTCCCGTACATCCAAATGATGTCAGGGGAGTTTTAGAGTCTATAGGGAACGGAATATATCTGGAGTAGATTCTATCATCTATTCCATAGTTACAATCTCCTTTTGCTTTTGTTCAGGTAGATATTATATTTCTGTCTTCAAAATTTCAATTGTATAAATAGAGCATAAAATGAGTGACTAAAGAGAAGGCTTTTAGTGTGATTGATGAAGACAGGTAATTCATATCCAACTCGTTCTTGTTTCCTTCTTGCACCACTTGAGACAAATGGATTTCTCCATAGCCAGGCATTTTCAGTGTCAGTGACCAATGTTTACTAATTAAAATCAGAGGCTGTGGGGTGCCAGGCAAATGCATATTCTTTTCCTCTCCAGGATGCAAAGGTCTGAAACTTATGAGACATCTGGATAGTTTCTTTTGAACTGTGAAGATATTGCTTGCTCTAAGCAGGAATTTTCTGGAAAACTTAGGAGTATGGTTTTCTTACTTACCAAGGGCATATTTAAGCATTGTTTAAAATAACAGAATTTGGTTATAATTTCTGCTTTCTAAATTTATATGTATTTTTCGTTTACTAAATATAACCCAGGCGCCAGATTACATGACCGCGAAATCTGCGACTAGAGGACTT
>PVKM010032434.1:0-16405 GCA_004027735.1 Carollia perspicillata
GCCCCCCTGGGGCTTTCCTTGGTTCCCGCACTGCTCCTAGGACTAGGTGTTGAACAGGGAAGGTCCGTGGAGCGGGAGCTTGCAGGAAGGGCAAGGATGGGGCTATGGTCTCCATGGTGAGACTTGTTGCCAAGGGAACAAGACTCCAAGAGCCCTGGGTCTGACAGTTGAACACTTTTGCCACAGGATCTCAGGCAGGCTGATTTCAGGTGGAATGGAAACTCTGGTGGGCAACCAGGCCAAGGCGAGGCCGAGCCAGAGTGGTGGCTTCTGGCCCTGCTGGGTTTCTGCTACTGGGGTGTGAGGGGCTGCAGCTCGCCTCACACAGCTTCCTTTTACGGATGGGCTTCACTGAGCCCCAACTTTGAACCAGCCTCGGTGAATCCTTATCTGACAGGGAAAGAGTGGATCATAGAGGCATCTATCTGGGTCAAGGCCACATATGGCAGGTAAGGGGAAGAGTTGGAATCAGAACTGAGATGGTGAGACTCCTGGTCGATGTGCCTGCTGTCACACAAGCTGCCTACAGGAAATGATCCCTGGGGAGAGCTTCAGGGAGCCACGTCCGGCCTGATCCCACCACCAGCCCTGGCCATCACTTCTGCCGGGTTCCGGCTTCAGACCGACAGACCCAGATGAAGTAGTTTCCTTTTCAGTTACACGGATATGATCTTACCTTGGGGGGGTCTGCGTACCAGTAAGGACCTCAGCGCACAGATCCTAATGTTAGGCGCTCAGTCAGTACTGCTTTACGTTCATCCCTGAGGTCACACACAAGCTGTGCAGCCTTAGGCAAAGGACTGACCCCTTCTGGGCCTCAGTTCCCTTATCTGTAAAATGGGATCATTACGGCACCAACCTCACAGGGTGGCTTTGAGGAACCTGTCATCGAATGCACAGAAAACTCTTTGCCTTGCTCTGGAGGTTCATTATTTACTTCCAGATTATTGCCGGGCACTCAAGGACACCAAAAGCTCAGCATCAGTTAAGTAGCAATTTACAAACTCAGAGCAGCGTCCTCGATTTTGATCCAGGGAACTGTCCCAACAGAATCTCAACAAGAGAAAAAATGTTTCATGTCCAAATACTTCTGGGTGGACCCAAATTGGCTTTCTTTAGGAAGGACTTCTCAGAGCCTTCCCTACGCCAACGAAGGTTGGGGACCAGTAAGGGAAAGAGAGTTAGGTGCAGCGTTTCCCAGAGTTTTGGCAAAAGAATTCCCACTTCTCTTCTCACGGGGCCACCTTGCGGGCTGCTGTGTTCTGGGAACCACGAGGACTCCGTGCCTGTAGCAGTTGGGTGTATCCAGGACAGCAGTTTTCCAGACCTATTTGGTTGGGTCCGCTCCTTTGCCTCTCACAGAAATTAATCCTTTATTGTTGGAGAGTTTTGTTTATTGTGTTAATCGCAAAAAGTTCAACCAGAGGCCATTACTGTTACAAACTCCAGACATTCATACTCAGCACTACTGAATTGCTAAGGCCAGGCAGGGAGGAAGCCTGTTGTAACTTTGGTTATCAGATGGACCTGGATTTAAAAGCCAATCTGGCCATTTACCCGTGTCATCCTGGGCAAAAGGCTTCACTTCCTCGAGCCTCAGTTTGCTCAGAGTAAAATGGGACTGAGACCTGTAACTTGCAAAATGGTTGCAAGCATCACAGGAGACAACGCACAGAAAGCACCCGCGCCCTACACACACGAGGCGGTCAGCAAACGTGCTCCTTCCCCTCCTCGCATCTCTGTCTTATCTGTTCCCTCTTGTGGGCCGGGGAACAGTCTGCTAATTAGTTCTGCAGCATTTCTTTTGTTCTAAAACCTTTCAAACCACAAGGGCTCTGGTCCCTTGTGCTGGAGGAGGCTGAGGTATGGGAAGGCAGCTGGGCTTCCCGTTTCACACGTGAGGATTTAATAGACTTTTGATCAGACTCTCCTCAGCCTTTATCTTCCCTGAGGAGCCTTCGTTTTTCCCATCTGTCTTCACATAACCCTCAGCCCAAGCCCCGGCACTTCTCTGATCTCATGAACAGCGGAATTACAGGATAGTTGGGCTTTTGATTTGGGCAGATCTGGGTTCAAGTTCAGACGCTGACACGTCCTGTGTGACTTGGGACACATCCCTTGACCTCTCAGAGCCTCCATTTTCTCCCCTCTAGAAACCCACCCCTCCATCTTCTGGAAGGACAGGGACTAATCAGACGGACCATAACGACACCCGAGGCAGGCCGCCCACCCACACACTGCTGCCCCGGAGACGAAGCTCTTTCCTGAGCCCCAGCAGATGGCCTCCTTCCCCACACTCCCAGCATCAGGGCCCTCGAGTGCTTCTCCGGTCTCAACTCTCGCTAATTCCTCCCATCTGCCCCCATTCCTGCCGGGTAATCCCTTGTTGTACCTGCATACTCCGTACTTTTTCTGATTCGCAGCTGGATCTTCAAACGCGCTGCTGATCCCTCTCCTTGGTCCATCCTCCTCCATCTGGTGGCTTCAAGGCCCACCTTTTAACACTCACCTGTGAAGCCCTTCCAGAGTGGGACGAGCCACTCCTTCAGGCCACCACAACCCCACGTTCATCCTCAGTAACAACCCAGGGCCCCCTGTGCAGCAAGGGCTGTGTCTGCCTCTCCCACAAAGACTCAGTTCCTCTAGTTGTGCCACCTTCCGGCTGGGTGGCCTTGGATGAGTCCTTTCACTTAATCTTGGTCTCTTCACTTACAGAGAGGGAAGTCCTTTAAATTCAAGGAGGTTCGCGTTTGTGAAGGGTCCCGACACAGAGGCAGGTGCAGAGCAGGCGCCGCAGTCACTGCTGGTTCATGAACCCGAGCAGTTCGAAGCGACATCACTCTGCCAGACCCTCAGCAAAAGGAACTGGGGTGGGGCCAGCCACAAGCAGGAACAGATCCGAAGGCACGAGCCGGCTCCTTAGGACACCCCACCGGCCCGCCCCAGAACGCCAGACAAGCTTCACAGACAGATGCCATGTGCAGGATTCACATTTATTGGTTCAAATACAGCACCTAACATTTTCTAAACATGCATTTCACAC
The DNA here is from genome assembly GCA_004027735.1 of Carollia perspicillata. Classification (NCBI taxonomy): domain Eukaryota; kingdom Metazoa; phylum Chordata; class Mammalia; order Chiroptera; family Phyllostomidae; genus Carollia; species Carollia perspicillata. The sequence continues at coordinate 3,044 of PVKM010032434.1, forward strand.
TGATTGGTCACATTTCCACAGGTAGTCAATTCACAGAAGAGGGCCCGCCCCTCGCCGGCTGGCAGGGTGGGAGGTAGCAGAGGGCCCGGGCAGCCTGCAGAGCTGGCCAACTAGCATCTGGTCGTGCAGGGTTGATGGAGCCAGGCTGGCAGGAAGCCCTTGGCTGGCCCTTTGGGGACAAGGGCTCAGAGACATCCCGTTCACTTGATTCCTACACAGGACTGTGGGTAGAGATGGATCTCAGACACGTAGCCCAGGGGTCGGCTTGGGGCTACACGTGCCACCAGAGCCCCCGACGGTAGGGCGGTGCTTCCTGCACCTTGGATGGTAGAAAAGGAAACAGAGGCCCCTTCTAGGGGGCGGCTCATCACCGGCCGCGCAGGTGTGAAGGACGGCCGAGACGTGGCCCAGACATCACAACGCACCCACCAGCCCCTATCGCAGGCCCGGGATGGCAACACAGACAAAAACACCGACACCCCAGGCAGGCAGGGCTTCCCTCCCGACGGAAACATGTAAACAGAGCAGGAGCTACAATGTTTTTTTCCCACAGGATTTCTCAGAGAGGAATCGACCAGGATGTCACTCAAGAGGTAGTATTTTTTTTTGTTTTTCATGGAAATTTGAGTCAACAATATTATCAGCTATTATAAAACATTTCAGAGGAAGGAATAATGATCACCAAAGGGCAAAAATGATACTTTGGCTGGCAGGGTTGGCTCCAGGACTTGGAAGACTAGCTTCTGTCAGTAACGCAACTTTTCTCTTGAGCTTGGAGCAAGCTGTGGCCCGACTCACAGCTTCCCTTTGAGCCTGCGATCGATTCCCGAGCAGGCTGTGGCCCATTCAGGGCTGCAGGCCGGACAAGGACTGGACTGGGCAGAGGGCCCGGGGGTCTTATGAGCAGGCAGAGGTAGGGCCACTGCGGCTCATGTTCCAGGACAGCCAGAAATTGTCAGGTCTCCAGGTAGCCCAGGAATGGCCCGGGAAGAAGCTCCAGCTTGCCCCAGCCTCGGTATGCTCTGTGGGGTTCCCGCCTCTGAGGAAACAGTCCAGGTCTGGCTCCCAAGCCCAGAAAAGAAGCTACTGCTCGTGGTGGCCAAGAGAAGGGTTTCTGGGGACCCTGTAATTAAATACACATCCCTGAGCTGTGGCCCTAGAAACCCTCGCCTCAAGGCTGACCAGTTCCCAGCACCTGGTGGAATGATTGCTGGTTCTCATCCTGAGACACAGATAAACATCATTCACAGACACTGGATGTAGATCTAGCTTCAAGTCAAGGAAAAAGGGAAGAATGATCAACTGTAAAGGCAGAGGGGCGTGCAGGGGGAGGCTCACAGGTCATTTGGGGAAAGTAAGAGTAGTGTTTTTTTTTTGTTTAGTTTTTTGTTTTTAAGATTTTTTTTTTGTTTTTTACTTTAAAAAATCAATAAAGAAAATAAAAGGGCTGGTCTGAAAAAGACTGGATTTCTTAAAACAATTGCAAAAAAAATTAAAACAAGAAAACAAGACATAAACCAGGGGCTCAGAGCCAGAGACTGAGAACCACTGCTCAGCTTCCTGCCCTACAGGGAGACCAGGGTCCCCTTACTTCAGCCAACCTCAGACATGGCCTAGGGGTTGCCCGCACTGGGCTCGCCTGTCTCTGTCTGTCCCATTCCCCAAAAAATCAAGAATGAGCAATGGGTAAGAAATGGGTAGCAGAGCAAGGCTGCCAGCTCGGAGAGCCCAAGGGTTTCAAGGCCCTGGTGACACACTGGCTGGGGCAGGTACTCATCTCCCTGAGGAAGGAGGTGGCAGGTAAGAGGCAGGCTGGCGTGGAGAGGGTGGCTGTCAGCATGCTGTGGAGGCCCTAGGTTCCCTCCATTCTTTCTCTGGTTCTGGAGACCAGGGCAGGGAGGTTCCTGCCTGCTGCCTCCCATCCCTAGCGGTTTAGCCACCTCACTCGAGGGTTGGGCATGGAGACTGGGGGTCTGTCCTTTGAGCCAGGTCGAGTGCTTTCAGGCAGGTTCTGGGGAGTTTCTCCAGACCAAGGTCAAGACCACCAAACCATGTGAAAGACTCCAAAAATCTACAAAGGAGCCAGAGAGCCTAAGTTGTAGGTGAAGTTCCAAGACTGCAAATTTTTGTCTTGGATCAGAAAACGTTCAGGGGGAAAGCCTTACGTTTCAATGCGGTGCAAGGAGGTGGGATTCTCCTTGACCACCCAGCTTTCAGGGTCATAGTTTTATGGTGGAAAAATCCTCACTCAAAATGAGTGCTGTTAGTGGCAGGATATCAGAGAGAGGACGGAAGAGAGGGGAATGAAGAAACCACACGCACAACTTTTTTCTTCTTCCACTAGCAAAAAGGCTACCTGTTAACCAAACACGATGGGAAGAAAGGCAAAAAACAAACACACCAAACCTCCCCCTCCAACCTTCCTGCGTCCTTCAAACCAAATTCGCAAACACATCTAGTGGCTGACCTAATGTCCCCACACTGCTAGCTACACTCCTACCACCTCCTCATAATACCTGAGTTTGCAATGCAACACATTCATTCTACCCTGTTTAAAAAAAGCCCATGTCATAAAAGGACTGGGTGCAGAACACATTAAAGGCGGTCCACAGGTCAGGCTCCGGCTCAGAACACACGGCCACTTGGCTCGGAGATTCTGCAGGGCACTCGGCAATGAATGGGCTCTTTGTTCCGTGGAATCTGCTGCAAACATTTGTAAAGATGGATTTGTACAATGGCAACTTGCAGAACCTTTCCCCCACTCCACAAATTAACAACTTGCTCTGTTTAATGCTGCATTATTGGAGAGACATGTTCTTGCCTCATCAGAGAGCAATTTCCTTTGATACCCAACCCACTGACAAAATGCGTAAGAGAAAAGCCATTTCACAAAATAATAATAATTCGACAGATGGAGGTCTAAGCAGAGAAGGATGGTGCACACAGGAGCCGTCCTGGAGAAGGGTCTCTGAGCTCTGTCTCTTCCCTACGGTGAGGGAAGCAGTCGGGAGTCTGACCCGTAGCCAAAGAATGTAATCTAGATGGTTAAATAAAACGTCCAGGGAAACAAAACTACTGTGAACTGAGAAGTAAACAGATACACACACAAGCCTTCCCACTGAGAGGTGGAACCACCTCCGATTAGAGCTGCTCCTGACCAACGCATCTCTTCCTTCTTCCATTCTCAGAGCAGTCAGGGGGGTGGCACTGAGGAATAATGCTGTTACAGATCCATCACGGGACAAAGTCATCACTCCACTGGTACCCGTAACATTTCAATGGAAAGAAAAAATTACAATCTGACACAGACAACCGGTCTGCACACGAAGTGGCGGCCCACTGGGTCAGTCTGCCAGGCCGAGCTGGGAAGAGAGCGAACGGCCTTTGACTGAATAGGCAAAAGGAGGTGCAGTGGGCTCCTCAGGCCCGCCCGGGACGCACCCCCCCAGTGGCCGGTCTGCCGCACTGGCCATGTGGGGCACCTGGGTGCAGGCAGGAACACCGGCTGCAGTAAGGCAGAGAAGGCAAAAGCACCCGAAAGAGCTCCAAGATGGATATGGGGTAGCTGCTGGCCAGAGCCAAGAGGGCAAGGAACACCTCCCAGGACCAGGTGGGGCCGGGAGCGACAGAACAAGGGGTCCAGGAGAGGGGGCAGTCAGGCCCTTAGGGACATGAGGTAGTTTAAAGCCCCCCTTCCCTTTCCAGGTGCTCGGGACTCCAGCCTTCCAGGCCACAGTCAGCCAGGCTACTGATACGCTAAGGGGCAGGTGGGCCTCTCTGGACCTGGGACTCTCTGTCCTGAGAAATTCTGGTCTCGTTTTGGAGAGATTAGAAGAACTCGGAGTAAGATGTAAGGGCAAAAATTCTGGTCAGTAGAATGTAACGGCCCTTCCCACTGTGTGAGAAAGAGACTGCAGGTTTTGGAGTCAGTCCTGGGGCGGGACAGGATGGGATGGCAGGAGGGACAGAGAACTCCGAAGGAGGAGTGTTTGTTCCTTTAGTCTGGACTCTGTCCCAGTACCCCTCGAAGAAAGCAAGGTGACAGGAAAATAAATCAGTAGTGGGCACCAGGACTCAGAGCATGAGGTTCTGTTTAGCTGTTTTTTCAGAGGGCCGACAGGAAGTCAAATTGGTAAGGGAAATGCAAACCTACGAGGGACCGACATCTAAGGAAGGCAGGCCTTGGCAGACGCAGGAAAGGAAACGAGGTAGCTGGCAGGCAAGCCCCAGGGATTACCTTATTGCCAGGACCTTGGATGTGACGTTAGCAGTGGCAGGAACTGATTATGCTGGCTCTGTGGGTGGGGCAGGGGTCCCCCAGCGCGGTGTGGGACCAGAAACCCTTCTCCCTGAGGGCCTGTTTGGAGGGAGGACGCCCAGCTCTGGTTTGGTCGCTGTGGCAAGCTCTCTCCACTTCCACGCTTTCCGAAGGAGAAAGACGGCCCATCTCCTCATCTCCTGCCTCGTTCCCACTGCCGCACCCGCCCTGCTCACAGTGACCCTAACGCCACTTTGCCCTTTCACGGTGTGTGCTTTTTCCCTGGCAGTTCTGTGGCTAGAAAAAGGCAGCTTGATCTCTGACAGACAAACGTACGAGTCTGCCGAGAACAGGTGGGAAAAGGGGGGATGGCCGCACCCCTCCTTTCCACTGAGGTAGTCGTCTTTGTCAACATTTATGGAAACAGTCATCTCATCAGCCCCATCCCACCCTCCCTCAAAATACAAAAAAGAACTATCTTTAAACAATGACAACACTGTAACATTAAACATCTTCACATTCTGTAAACTGCAAGGAAATGCATCGGCTGCATTCACACAAAAGCATGTGCATCGTGTTGAAGGCCATACATTCAACTCTGTCGTGAAATAAATATATAGAAAAATGAGCTTAAAAAAACAGACACACAAACAAAAACTCTTCTTGCTATGGCGGCGACTGGGAATGCTGCTCCGCAGCCTCCACCTTGGTCTCTGGCTCTCTCTTCTCGAGCCCGTCCTGCCCGCCCCTGGCTCTGCGGCTGGCCTGCGGAGGGCGCCGGGACAGGTCACTCCTTGCCCACACTTGTCTTGCAGGAATGCAGCACCACCTTAAAGAGGAGGGGCAGCTGCTCCAAGGGCACATTCACCATTTTTCCTGGGAACAGGTGGGAAAAAAAGTTAGCAGCGGCCGCCAGTGGGAGAGCGTGTTCCTCTCTCTATGGGCTGGAGAAAAGAGAATGCGGCCTCTCTGAGTGGCTGGGGCAAGGCAAGCGCCGGGAGTATCACAGAGACAGGCAGACTAGGCTGACGTCGTGAGACCCAGGCCTGTTTTGGTGCGCGAGGGAGCCTAGCAATGGTGTGAGTGATACTCACTGCTATTACCCAGGGAATTCGTACTCTGTGCTAGGTGCTTACATGCATTATCTCATTTAATTCTCACAATATTTCTGTGTGACAGATAACACTTTTTATCCTCATTTTACAGATGAGGAATCTGTAAAAGCAGCTTGCTCCTTTCTAGATGCCCTCTTAGAGCTAAAATACCGCAAGAAACTTACATGTTTTCTTTTTTTCCCCTGGTGGATTCTTTTACTGGCATTCTATAAAAATTGCTCTTCATGGTAGTATAATGGGTTAATAAAAGTATTGAGGGAAAAAGGAGGTGAGGGTGCCACGGGGGCAAACCAACTGAGACGTTCGGGGCTGGAGGGCGCACAGGTGTCTGAACTGGAGGACTTCTCGGAGCCCTAAGAGCCACCGTGAGTGAGTATCGGGGCAGCGCCTCTCCCTGACAGTGCCTCAGAGCCACCTGGGAGTGTAACCAAAATCCTGATGCCCTGCGCCCCCATCCCAACCCAGTCAGGATCTCTGGGGGTGCAACCCAAGCATGGATATTTTTTTAAAAGCTTCCCAGGGGATTCCAGGTGTTGGCAGGGTGGAGGACACGGCTCTGGCAAGGGGGTAGAATTACTGACCTCCCTTTAGTTCAGAGGTCACATGATGAATACCTTATTTGGCAGAACAGCACTTTGAAAATGCTGAGACATAAATATCAAACACCCCCCCCAATTCCAATAGCTGAGGTCCAGTTCACATCTGCTAAATTACCCTGGGCCCAAAAAGTAGAATAAAAATTCCTTTGTCACTCTGAACATTTTTTGCCTTCAAAATTGTGCTGCTGAATCTGATGAGAACAATCTCCGTCTAGAGGCTCTGTTTCTGAGCTGCCCCTCAGTAAGTGCTGGGTGACTATGAACAACAGTCTTTACCAAACGAAGTAGAGCGACAATAACTAAAACTAGAATTCTATATTTAAATGGACCTATTAAAATGTCAAACAGCTCAGCAGGAGTCAAGACCAGAAAAAATTCTTTAGCAAGCATAGGACTGGGGAATTATTTTAAAGATACCGCTTTAAATGAATGAGCCCCCAAAACTTATAGGCAATTCTATGAAATGAAGTTAATTTTTAAAACTGAGATGAAATTGATTCACATAACATAAAATCCACCCTTTTAGAGCACACAGTTTGGGAAATGAGGCTAACCTGACAAGCTCTGAGCCTGCTTCCCCAGGTACGGAATGGCCACAGTATCACCGACCACCAGGCCTGTAGAGATTTGTCCTGAGGTCTCATGATTTAAAGCCACAAAGTGCCCCCCGCACATCACGGGTGCTGAGGAGATATTAGACTCTCTTCTCTACAAAGAAAAGTCAAACTTGTTGTAGCCTAACTTCCCTGAGGGCGAGGGCAGTACTGCTTTTATGCACTTGGTCATGGGCTTGGATCGAGAGTCCTGAAAATGCTGCTTGACTCATTTTCTTCACTAGCTACGAAAAGCAAGAGTTGGAAACCCAGCACCCAGAATGTTACCTGCAATATACCGAATCTCAGGTAAGCACATCATGAGGTCAGGAAAGCGGTTGGGCTGATGGGTGTATTTATATTCAGTGAAGTCCTGGCAAATGTACCAGTATCGCTTGTTCAACTGTTCCAGCTGTGAGGCACTGGTCAGACCCCTGATATCTGTGGAGAAAACCACACAGGAAACGGGAGGGGCTTCCTAATGTGGAAGAAGCACCAACTCCTCGAATAGGTGCACAGTTCAATAAAAAGTTACTAAACATTATTACAACAAGGGATCTTTTCTCCTTCTAGAGGAAGGAGGAACAAAGTTCTAGATCAGGGAAGAAAAATCAGATAACAAAGGAAAAAATTATGTAAGACGATCACTAGACGGAGCCCCCAGCTCCCAGCAGAGGGCTTGATTCGAAACAGGCACCAGTAGATACTGAACAGTTGACCGAGTGAATACTCTGCCTTTCCTGATCTATCCTTCACAGCACCTTCAAATTTGCCCTTTGCGGGTACCCACACGTTCATGCTTGTACACACACTCTCACGGTCTCCTGTGCTCATACTATTGTGACGTCACTCCACTTCTTCCTCTTAATGTATGGAGTTCTGTCTCTCTCGTCTCCTTATACGCCAACACACACACTCCTACCCCTTGTTATACACAGAACCTGGATGTTCTATGTATAAATATTACCCAGTCTTTGAGACCCAACTTAGATTTCTCCTCTTCTACGTAGTTGCTACTGATCTCCCCCCATCTGAGGCTCAAGTAATGTGTCATGTGCCACCAGAGTAAATTTCCTGACACCAGGGACCTGGAATCTGCTTGTCAATGTCTTTAATGCTCACCACAGGCCCCGGCCTAGGGCAGGCGCACCAAATACCAGATAAGTGCATGAATGGCGCAGAAGCAGGAGGAGGAGGTTTGGCCACCGTGGGGGAGGAGAAGCAAGGAGGAGGGGACTGACAGTCTCTGGATGAGGCAACTGAATATAGGACAGATCACTTCTCACGTCACAGGCAGCAAAACAGTTCTCCAAGAGCAGAGCACTCCTATGCTACTTTGGAAAAAAATACAAATTCTCCTCCTTACTCTGGTCACCAGCAGCTACCAAGCACCACTTTGCAGGCAATACTCCACATCAGTCCCATTCAGCACACTTCTGATTAAAAGCCATGCTTGATATGCACGTGTGAGCTTTTGTGCACCCCCGCTCTGGCCCGAAGGGGCCGTCAGAACCATTGCCAGCCTGTCACAGGGGCCTTATCTCCAACAGTTTCATCACTCTGCTCTTCTTCAGTCACTGGTAAACTTGGTACACATTTTAAATGACGCATGTACTGTCCTTGATGTCTGCGTTTAAATGCATTGAAACTGACTAAACAAAGCGAATCCTCTTCCTTCCGCTATGAGTTATAGAGACTGTGGCATTTACGTTTGAAGAAGGAACCCAAAGCGTGCCCTGCACCAGTGATGATGAGGGAAGCACAGGCCTTCCAAGCCTGGCACCTATATGGTGTGCCACATTCTGTGTGACAGTCCTGAGGGTAAAGGGGGGGGGTGAAACATGAGGGAAAATATTCATAGAGAAACGGGCCCACTCTTCCCACACCCAAGCCACTCACCTTGATTTAAGAAGTTAATTGCTTTCATGCACGCGTACTCCTCATTGCTGACCTTTAGCTGATGGAACTTGTGATACAAGTAGATGAGCCGCTCGATCACCTCCATCCCTTCATCGCTAAATCTGGGGAACAGACGGCGCTGTTAACCATGGGCTCTGAGAGCAGCAGAGGTCAGGGAGAAGAAGGCAGAGATCTCCGCCAGCTGAAGGCATCTAGCCCAGGAAAGAGGCTGGGGTTGGGGGAACTGGAATCCAGACCGTGAACGACAGGCGGATCCACGGGTTGTCAAGGGGCCCAGCAGGTAACTCACACAAGCTGCTGTGCCCAAGACCAGGTAGGGTCCACCAAAAAGCCAGTTCCATCACATAAAAGCTATGGAGACCTTGGGGAAGTCATGTGACCCCTCTAAGCTTTGAGGTCCTCCTCTGTACAATGATGACGCTTGACTGCTTGGGGTAACAGGGGCTCCTAAGGAGGTTTGGGATGTGAATGTGGAATATGACATCATTAATATGCTGCTGTCGCAGAGGTACAGCTTCAGTATCAGCGGCAGCTGCCATGGTGACTCCGTGTAAGCCTCTGCCACAATGCAGAAAAAGCTGCTGATTGTATTTTTCAGGTTCACTGTTTTCAGCAGGGCTAAGGTTATGCAGTGAAAATTGTTTTGGTATCCTTGACTTCAGCTAGGGAAGGAGGGAAACACGCAAGTCTCTGTGCTGGGCACTTTATGTGTATGATCTCATTTAATTTTCTCAGCCCTATGGGCAGGTGACTTATCATTACCACTGTACAGATAAGAAACCTGAAGTTCAAAGAATAGAGGGGACTGGTCCATAGCATGCCCCTATGTGGTGGCAGAGCCAGAACTTGGAACTGGGGCTAATTCCCCAAGGCCTTGGTTTTCCCAGTATCCAAGGTGGCATCTCGCAGCAAAGAAGGCTCAGTGCTCCTTTCTCTGGATTACAAGTAAGCTCCTTGAGGAAAGACCAAGTTTTTAGGCAAAAGAGCGCCAAGCTAGGGGGCTAATACTCTGGGTCACAGTGGGGAATGTCTCATAACAGAGATGGAAATATCATCAAGCCACGGAGGCAAAAGCTTAATGGGGAAGTAGGAGTTTATAAAAGCTAGGGCCAGGCCCAGTCTCCCCGCTCCTAGGAGTGGGCCAAGGAGAGTTCCAGACAGGTCTTAGATATAGCTCAGTCACAGAGAAGATGTTCAACCCAGGGCTGCTTCCTGGTGATTATGTTCAGATTGGGTACTGAACATAATCGTACAACCCTATGCCAGGCAAGAAGGCCCTAACTAGGTAGGGTCCAGAACACCTGGGCATCTTTATTGCTTTCTGCACTGACCTTGTAGGCTTCGCAAGGTCCTGGGGAGAGCCTGGCTCTGGCTGAGGCCAGAGGCTCCTGTGCTCCTCGAGCACCAGGGGGAGCCCCAGCGACAGCTCCTGCCCCCGGAGCTCGGGCCCTCTGCCTCAAGGTCTGGCTCCCAGTCAGTCTGAGCCGGGGCTTCTCTCGGTCAGCTGATTTGAAGTCTGATGGCTGACTGTGTCTCTCTGCTCCCAGCCCAATGGCTTTTTACAACTTTATGATATTTTCCCAGACTGGCTGATAAGACAGATTTATATTGAAAAACCACTATAAATAAATGTATCGGCCACTGCACCATTGGTTGAGGGTTTGCTGCTTGCCAGGCACTTTGTTAAATAGTCTAAATACATGATTCCACTGGATACTCCCGATAAATCCCCCAAATGGATGTCACGTAATCCTCTTTGTTCACACGTGGAAACAAAGGCTGACGGGTTATTTCTTGGGCCCCTGCTGCATTCTTACACTTTACCCTCCTGATAACTTGTGAGGTAAGTCCCATCGCCTCAGGTTAAGGGTGAGGAAGGAGAAGGGGTGCCTTCCCCAAGGTTACACAGTAAAGGCATGTTTTCTAATTCCAAGCCTGTTGCTTTCTCAGCACCACCCTGTCTGCTCCCTGACTGTCGTGCGCAGGAGGCTACCACGTGCTCCCGCAGGGCACCTCGGGGGCCCTCTGCTCCCACAGGGACTCGGGCAGGGCCCGACCCACAGCTGCCCTGCGGGCTCCCATGGTGGGATGATCCCGCCTCATCACAGGACTCAGTTGGCTACTTCTGTTCTTGAGAGGAAAGGGTCTTTAGTGCAAATTCCCTCTCGTATCTGCTTGGAGGGGTGGGGCAGGGACGACACGGGGTGGAGTATAAAAAAGGAGGGGTAGGTGGAGCAACAGTGTCCGCTCCCGTCGTCTGGTGGCTGAGCAGGCAGTGCAGCAAGCAAAGATAACACAGTCTCCCTTAATCAGCAACCTCTCGCCCAAGAGCTCACTCTGGCACTGCAGAACCTGCAGGTGTGTGGCTGTCAGCCAGACCCCCCAGCCAGGACTGCCAGCCTTATTCCTGGTTGAGTCTTGACCCAAGAGACACAAATGAGCTCCCAAGTGCCTGGCCTGAGCGCATGCCCCAGCTCTGCCTTTTCTCTTGGGGAAAGCATGTCTCTCTTTTCCAAATTTCTAAGGACAGGCTAGCATCACGGACCCGAAGTGATGGTGGGGGGATGGCAGCCAGCCCAGCAGCCCCCACTCAGTACCCACAGCCTGACTGCAAAGCTTTCCTCCACACCCCGCATCCCACCCCTTGATAAACAAATTGTTCTCTGTTTCATGGGCCGGCTTTCTCCTGCAGCCGTGCCTCCTCCACATCTGCTCACTCCACAGTTCTAACGCCCCTGTATTCCCTGTCTACAAATTATCAGCATTCAAAGCCAGAAAGTTGGACAAACACACCCATTCTTCTTCTGGGTTCCCATTACACAAGCATGCCAGGACAAGGAAAACATTCCTGCCAGGACCCCCCAAACCACTGGACCATTCAGGCAGCAATTGAAGCTGACACTGTGTAAGTTATGTCCCACGAAGGGGGCTGAGAGGCCCGGTGGTCTCTTCCTCATCCATCTGAAGGCACTTACGCTCAGAGGCAGTCATGGGCCCCAACCCTAGGGGAGCTGCCCCCTCAGCACCACATACAGACTCCAAGATGAGAGGGGAGACTGTGGCTCCAGGCCACGTTCCAGGAAGGTGCACTTTTGAGGAGGCCGAAGAGCCCAGTACAGAGTAATGGCAGAGGGAACGGGGTCTGGAGCACAAGAGATCTAGGCAATAGTCTCAGCTCCATCTCTTTCTGGCTTTGTAGCCTGGAGTTTTCTCCTCTCTGAGCCTCGCACTCCTCACCGGAGGAACGGGGACAACAGTGGTGCAGTCTCTTAGGGTGGTGGTGAGGACTAAAATAATGTTTGTAAAGCACTTAAGATGGAATTTGGCACAATAAACAATCTATAATTCTTAACAACTACCGTTATTAATAGCATCGGCACCATCACTCCCATTACCACAGCAAAAAAAGAAAGAAAGAAAAAAAAAAGATTGTGTTTCCTAAACATTAAAGCTAGCGTATGAGCAGGAGCGCTGGGAGGGAAATTTCCAGAGATCTGGCAGAAAGGCAGCTCGTGCTCACGAGGTGCAAGTGCCCATTAAAGCCCATCTAGTGCAAGGCATCTTCTCCTGAGCGTGCAGGAGTCTTGATTAGGTCCAGGAGCAGTCACTGGCTGGTGCTACAATCTGCTTTAAATCAAATTCACCCAGCTCATTGTCTGATAACAGCCTGATTAGGGAAAATGGGCACCATAAATTTGATTCAATATTTGAGAAGAGAAAAGGAGGTGGTCATGCATCATCTGGGAAAAGCCTTTTCATGACAGCAGGAGCTCACTTGCACTCCAAAGTTGTGAAAAAGTAAAGGCATTTGGGGGCGTGCGATCATGCAGAAGCGGGCAAGGCAGGAAAGAGCTATGGCCAGTTACAGACTCCACACCCTGGGCTTCCAGTAGAGAGGGGACTGCTTCCCAGTGATGAACCTGACTCCAGGGGTCCTCAGAGGTCCACTTCCTCTGACCTCTTGGGCACTTCCACAAGCATCTCAGACTCGACAGACCCCAGATCAAATCCAGAGTGGCTCACCTTGCAGCCTGTTCTTCCCCGGCTCCCTTATCTTGGCTAAGAGATTGGTGTCCACCTGCCTGGCAGCACCTCCAACTCATCCACTTACTGAAGCCCCACTGACTTTACCTCCTTGCCCTTCCCTAACTTAGTGCTGCCCTATCTACTCCCAGTCACTGCTGCCTTGTCCAGACCTTGTTTACTTCCCCCTGGACTAAGAAACAGCCTTCGACCCAGGGACCCTCTGGCTCTATCTGCTTCTATGTGTGATACAGCCTATGTGCAAAGCTCCATCCTGAGCTTTACAGCTACAGGGATCTGCCTGAAGTGCGACCTGACCGCGTAATCGCTCCGCTTAGAAGTGTCCTGGTACATAACACTACTTACACAATAAAACCAAATTCTTTGGATAGGCATTTGAGCACCTTCATGACCTGTCTTTTCTGTCCCTTTCCCTCCGGTCATCCCCCTCCTCCTTTCTCTGTCTCAGACGCACTCTCTCTGTACCCCACTCCACAGGACTGCTTTTGGTTCCCTGCGCAAAACCACCATCCAAGATCTCTAACTTCTAGGACTTTGCGTTACTCTCACGCCTTCCTCCTGTTCTCTGTATCTACCAAGGAAAATCCCACTTCGAGATGCAGCTCAGGTCTTTTCTCCTGGTGAGCATTCCTTGATAAAGCAAGTAGAGGCGCTCACGCCCCAGCCCATGCCTGAGGTCCCCCACATGCCCCTCCACCGCCACCAACATCACCCCAGACTGTAGGCTGTACCTGCTTCTATGTGTGTCCCAACACCAGGAACAGGGACTCTCCTCTCAGAGTCAGAAACCATGCTGCATCGCCTGCCATCCCAACACCCGTCCCGCCAACACA